>BQNB010149130.1:0-14069 GCA_026074375.1 Tanacetum coccineum | reverse complement strand
ACATGAATACTTTACGTGTTGAGTGTTGCTGCCTACTACGTGCTGAATGATAGTCCATCAAATCTTGAGTTTATACTTTCTGTGAACCAACCCCTTGACTGACATTCATTAGAGGTTCCACCTCAAATGCATGATCCTCCCGTGGTTCCACCTCAAACTTAACTCCTTGCAACACTTGCATTGAACCCGTACCTACACCAGAACCAATGAAAGTTTTCTTGTATTCTCCACTTTCATTGAAACTCATATTCATGTGAAGCACTACCTTTGAAGTAACTTCATCTAACATCCAAAGATTATTACCCACTATACCTTTATGGTATCCCAAGAATATGCACTTGACCTTACCCGGTTCAAGCATCACTTGCTTTATACAAGCAAGCCAACAAAAAAACCTATCATATCTATATGCATCTTGAATTCAATCATTGATGATGGTGACCTATTCACTAGATATGGCGACATGGTTGCATCCTCTACTTAAAAGAACTTGGACAAACTAGACTGAATCTAAAAAACAACATACCTTAGCCAAGAGTGTAAAGTTTGTCTCCTCAACTAACCCATTCTATTGCTGTATTCCTGCAACACTGATGTGAGGGTTGTGAAGACTTCACAGGAAGTTTTACAATCCCCTAGGCAGTGTACCTAATCGTTGCAGTGTAGTATAGGCAAGACTCGAGGGTTGTTGTCGTTCTGTAAGGGAATAGGTTGGAAAGGCTTGATCACGGTCTAACAGAATTCTAGAGGTTAAGAGAAAATTATTTTTATGTTTTTATATTTATAAAAGCAGGTAAATCAATGGTTTGAGAGGTTGGTTTGTTTAACTAATTACTAAACTAATTAATATCTAATCTAGTGGTGATAACTTTATGATAAGCAAATGTATTTACCTAATCATGCACTACTCCTCAGATTGCTTCTCCTGGATCCGTTGCTTTGTCACACTTGTGATGATCTGTGTAAGTATTTCCTAGGTCATGAACGGATTACACGAACCTGCCGTCTATTTAATATTCTGTTAAGCTATGCACAAGTAAGGTAGTATAAAGACTATTACAAGGCCCCTAAGAGTATATTAAATGCATGTGAAACAACTTAAGAGGGATCAACCATATAGTGGGTAAGGTACTATGAAGGTTGTTACCGATGGTATCCTTTCTACACTACTCGCATTTCCCTAAACATATCAACAACGATACAGACAAAAGCTGGTTTTCTAAAGCCTAACGCGCACATTCATCAACAAGAAGCAACATCAAAAGGATCTACAATCTAAGTTTCATGTAATCATAGATAAATACAAAGGAGGGTTTAGCCTCACATGTTATAAAGAAAGCAAGAAGATAAATCAATCAAACAACACATAGACATATTGAATGACTAGCTTCAAGGCCCGCCCGATGGGCGGCTAGCTTCAACAATTCTTTAAAAGATAAAAGTAGAAGAATATTTGATACATTAATGTTAAAACGAAAAATAAGGTCATATTCTTAATAATCATAATAAAAGTACAAATTTTTAACCAAGCTGACTCAACATATGATTAATGGATTGTAACTTATAGTTGCCATTGCTAGAAGTACATTTGGAATGCAATATAATCTTGATATGGTTACAAAAGAGCAATTTTTAACATGCTAAAAATGCAGTAATGGTTTATTTTTCATTTTTGAATCTACAGCTGTCAAAAAGCCATGAAATCTAAGAGGAAAATTCAAGAATTTAGGGACTTCAAGTCCTGACCATAACTGCATTTGTCTCTCCAATCTTCTTGGCATCCAAAATCACTAAGTAACACCTCTGTCATGCATACTACATCTTGCATACTACAAAGTTGTCGTTTTAATTTCTTTGTCCCTCTAGATTAGTATATTTAGAGTAGAGAGAAAAGTCATGACTGCTACTTGATTCCTTAGGTAGTTTCTTTATAGCACCGATGTTCTTATCTCAACATTTTAGATTTGTCAATTTAATGTACATGAAATTGGATTCATCCAATTTTATGCCAATAGCTTCACATATATTAATCCAAAAACATCAAGAATTTAGTCCATTATATAGAAAGTTCATTTGGGTCCTGCAATGTGTTAGCTAAACAATAATATTTTCTATAAAATACATAAGTTACATAAGTCCACGTTTTCTTCAATAAAAAAAGCATAATCCAAATATCAATAGGGGGAATCAAATTTATCTTGTGTTAAATACATATATGCAATCTCAACATCATTAACATTCAACATATCAGATGCACAAATAACTAATGTTGTTTCATATTTTATTGGCTCAGTTTAAAGAAAACAATTTTAGCAAACATATTCTTTTAGACAATTTAACTTAAGATTATCACCTACTTGAATGATTAGCCATGACTTTTGTATGACGAAACATTAATCGTAACGTGTACGAATCCAAATCAAAACATTCATTTTTTATGCAAATAGGGTTGCAGGCTTGCAACAACAATGGTTCAAGTTAAACCATTAAGATCCACGTATCATCATAAAAGACAACATATAAAGGTGGCAAGATAGAGAGTTATGTCAGAGGATATAAAGTAACCCCGAAAACTGCTTTCAACCAAACATTGAGACTATTATTTTCAAATTTTTGTAATCAAGTAACGCATGAGATATTTATATAAATTCTGGAAATAAGATGTGACCAAAAAGTGTTTCTAAGTCAACCCAACGCTTTTTTGACCCGTACATCTATGGATTGCCCACTCAGGCTAACCTACCGAGCTTATCATAGCCAACTTTAGATGCTTAAAAGTCTAAAAATATAATAATACATTATCCCTAATCATTGCACCATGTACCCCTTTTATGTATATCAGCAACAAAAATTCATTGAGATCTCAATTTAGATATGGTTAAAAAAAGGATATAATGTATTAAATAGCACTTAAATAATAGCAGATGAAATGCAATCAACCAAAGTTGTCGGTTGTTAAACAAAAACACCTATCAAGAAGTCGTGCCATGTATATATATGTAACATGCTATTTTCACCTAATTCTCCTAACCTTGTTGCAACTACAAACTGAAGTAATCAATTTAAAATCATATTATGCTAAATTCCATCATGAAAACAGTTAATGAAGCTCTAAAAATTTCTAACAACTAAGAAATCAATAAATACCTAAAATTTTCCTACAAAATGCTACAAAATATTACTATTTGTTTTTTATTTACATCAAATGTGAGTTTTGATTTCCATATGTTTTTAATTTATCTTATGCAATTAGGCTAAAATGAAAACACATGGATTCAAGCTTTCAGAATGTTGTTAAATTACCTTTTGAGTGAGTTCTGCCGGCTCAAGTTATAAATAATCCTTTCACTGCATTTTTCATGCATCTCCTGTTAACAAAATAATGTATAAAGTAAATTATCATATTTATGGTTTTCTTCTTGATACGATCTTAAGTTTTTCCCTAATTAAAAAACATACAGAATTTCATCACTCACGGCGACAATGGAGGTTGTGAGGAGTGAGGACTCTAACTGATGTGGGTCCACATAACTGGTCATTAACAAAACTTGAAGATAACCTTCTTGCTCTACCTCCTCTTTCAGATCTTCCATCAGAAAGCATATATGCGGGGCTGACCTATTATTTGACAACTGCAATTGAATCATTGACGCATAGTAATGTCTTTAGAACCATGTCGTTAATGCTTCCAACTGATGTGTAACTATGAACACAAGAAAAGAATTATGATGGAAAAACTCGTCAATGTATTTGAAAAAATGGGTAACACAGATTGCCATGTTACACAATACACCATTAGTCCTAAATAAAGGCACCCAAGTATACTTTTATGCATAAAACCTTGTGAATCTATTAATTACGTAAATTATTGACATAACTCGTTAGCAGGGTCAACTTGCATGGTCCTCGTACTCCCAGTTCAACCAAACCACCTGTATCTCCCCAACATGCCCAACCCATACCTCTTGCTACCTTTAATCGCCATTATATATATCGTTAACTATGGGATTTCAGAAGGTTAAATAATAATTTATACAAAATAAATATAATGAGATGAGATCAATGTTATAGTAATATACAAGAGGGCATGCACTTGAAGCGATATTTTTTATAATTTTCTATAACAATATAATTAATCTTCACGATTACCATAAGCTTCAATATAGTTGCCTCAAAAGACAGTACTTCCTGGCTTTCCGCCATTTGCTTTTTGAAACTACTATAAAGCACTACTAAAAATAATTTCTGGAACTACGTGTACAAAAGTAAAAAAGAAAGCATATTGGAGTTCAAGTTGCACTTTGACAAACACAGCCTTGCCAAGGCTTTTCACATTTATTTAGACTCCTCCTTTGAGTTAATCTACATGTCCTTAATTAACAATTTCTTCCTCTGACGTTGTAGTTATTGGTTACTCAACTCTCAAAAGTTATACATGCAAGATAATATTATTGTAAGCTACCGACCACCAACTATTTCATGGTTCAACTAAAGCAATCAACTAAAAAGATAACAATAAAATCACACAACCTTCAAGCAGATTAACTGGGATATAAGCACTCACCAATAACTGGATCTCTATCTAAAGCGGCCGCAACTTAGTCTAATGCATCATGCGATCAGGAACTAAAGCTTCATTGATCTCTCTAGTGCAACCCAACCTTCTACTCTTCTAATAAATTATTCTATTAAAGTAATTAAATGTGATAAATAAAAACTACAAAGATATTTTGGCAAATGCATAATAAATTATGATACCTCAATTTGTTCAGAATCAACCTCACATATGTGCCAAATGATACAATATATATTCTACAGGACAAAAGAAAATATCATCACTGTATGTACTATGACTGTAAAGCGTTTCTATATAATCAAGTGTGTGCATATGTAGACTTATAACATTTTATAATGATAAAAAGCCTTTTGACATAAAAAAATTAACCAAATAAAAGCATTATAAAGCATAGGTAAATGTTAACATGTTCAATATAAGAACCTTGAACATATAGTGGATCTTATCAAAGAAAAATATTCTACAAAAAGAGAAAACAAATTCAAAATGCATATACTGAAATAAAATTTCCTATGGAATTTAAGACTAACTCACCTAACAGTGGTATTTCGCACGTTTTAGAAACCGGGACTTTCTCATTCATAGATTTAGTAAACTACTTCAACTTACATGTTGGATTGTTATGATCAAGTAAAGATTTTAGATACACACTATAATAGGTTATGAAATGATGATTAAATCCAGAGGCAACTTGGTAGCTTTATATGTGTTAACATGCCATTTATTTTTTGATCTGTTTCATATCGACCTATCGTTCAATCCCTACCACGTTTCTTTACTTTTATACTTAACTGAATATAACGTTTATACATTCTATGCAATGACATTTAGGTTGTTACTTTGATTTGTTATGTATTACAAAACCAAATATAATCCATTTTTCACCAAAATGCTCACTGTAATACTTGAGTATACTTATTATAATCTCAATTACAGCTAGAGATCACATTTGTAAGAAGTTTTAGGTTAACAAATATTCCAGTTTTATCTATAGTAGTTGTTTATAAATACTATCTCAAACTTAAGCTAACAAAGTGTGTAAAAAGCAAAACTCGTATCACCTTTTAGGTTCCGGATGAGTAATGTCTCATGGTCGATACATGCCTTAACCGCATCATACAACTTCAACGAACTTGCCAGTTACAACTTTTTTGCCACTCGACACCTACATTCCCTTTATAATACTTTAGTGTGATGCTCTTTAGCAATTACAAGTTCCACACCTATAAACTGATACAATACAACAAAACCATCATATAAGAGATTTAATCAACTAATTTAAGAAAACAAAAAAACTTTATAGCCAACCCAAAAAACACATAACATATACATTTGAAAGTAGTTGTTCATTTATATACATTTAAAAGAACAAACCTTATTCGCAAAACCTAACATACTAAATTGATTCACCATTCGCGTTATGGTCGATTTAACGATATCCGAAAAAGGATCATAAAGATACAATAGAGACTGCATAACAATTTTCAAGAATAAGTAATCAGATAATGCTAACACTCTTTATAAAAATTGAAACATAAATCTTCTCATATACATTTCATCAAACAGTTGATGAACGCCTTCATCAAACACATATTGCCAAAAGACAGCTGTTTAGACATATGATACAACCATCAAACATTCAAATAGGTTGAATGAATTAATTTTGATTTTATTGATGATTGATTTAGCATGAATAAATCAGTGATCAAAGGATTTGTGGGAGGTTTTTAGGTTTAGGGGTTCGTTCATATTGATTGGAGAGGAGAGTTTTGTTTGACCTATTGTTGATTGAGGGTGAGTTGTAGTATAACTGGTTTTGTGATATTAAATGACGATGGTTTTTTTTTGTTTTGAAGTTTTATTGTTTTAAGGGAAAGTGAATATGGGCCATTGGATGAGGTAAAATGCCAGTGTCACTTTTTTAGAGTTTTGGTAAGGAGATCTAGTTAAAGGTAAGCTTGTTTTATATAGGGAAGGATTAATGATAAATAACCTTACTTGATTAAAACATGGATTAAAGGTAGTACAATAGGGTTTTGAGGCCCTAAAACAACCTATGAAGCTCCTAAAACGACTAGGGTTTGTCTCCCTAGGTTTATATAAAGTTATCCCAAAGTTACGCTCTTAAAACCCTAAAAACAAATTTATATTTATAGAGATGTCGACGCGAAGGCGTGGCTTTGCAATCCTGACGTCGTCGCCACGTAGATGATTTTAGATCCTCTTTAAGTCGGCCACGTCCTGATGCTGTCGCCAAATTCCTGACGCCGCCACTATATAGATCACGACGGCGTCGCTTTATGCCTGTGACGCCGTCTCCAGCCACTGTTTGCAAAAGTCTTCAAGAGATTTGGTGTAGGTCTGTAATCTTGTCCGTTTCTTCTCTAAATGAGCCCAAGTCACGTGTATTTCCTCCAAAAGCCATCCAAGTGCTAAAAACCTGAAAACAAATGATTAAGCACGTAATCTGGGCATATTTGCATGATTTAGGGGGTTAAATGACCTTAAATATTGTATAAAAGTAAGCACCTCATCAAATACCCCTACACTTGGGATTTGCTTGTCCTCAAGCAAATAGGCCTTTCTACCTAGACAATAGCAATATTAGGGGCATTTAACCTACTCTTTAAAATTATTTTTAATAAAACAACTTTCATAGACCCGTAACTAAAATCACGGAAAGTATATACTAAAGCACCTCGCATAAGTGGTTTTGAGATTCTCCGCTTTCACTCGGGTGTATAATAAATTAAAACATAAAAGGGAAACAAAAAAGAAGAGAAAATCAACACTCATTACCTGTCAGAGCATATAAATTACCATAAGGCTTTGGTAAATGATCAAACCTTCCATCGCTAGGCGCAGCATTATTCATTACTAATCCAAGAGTCTTTTAAATGGTTTGTGTGTGGTAAGGTAAGCATAACATTAATGGAAACAGAAAATGGATGGGCTAATATTTTAGTGCGTGACTTTGGGTGAATTGGAGTGGATGGGTTAGCTAATTATTTATAAGAATACACCTTGGTTTGGTTTCTAAGCCAAAGACTCGGACAAAATATACAAACTCTACAAAACTCTACACCAATCTCTTTCTTTTTCTTTTCTTAACTCTAATATAAACATAACATAAGCAAATGGCAGCCCGTACATTTTTTTCACTCTTTTTATATATATATTTTTTTGTACACTTTTGCCATGCCATTACTTAAACATATAATACATCATGGAGATTTATAGATACACCCCTACACTTGAGCTTTTACATACTCGATATTTACAATCTAACTGATGACCCGATTTGAGGCGGATCAAAATAACATGGAGCTTATTGAGCTCTATTGGGGATAATAAATTACTTCTTCCCCAATTCTTCATAAAATGAATACTACCATGAATCCCAATCGTCCCAAAACAGTATTTACAAGCGACATAGCCTTATCAACTGTGTACTCAATAATTAACTTAGGTTAAAACAATAATGTATTAAAAGTGAGTACAGACAAGGTATGCTAAGGCGATTTGGGTGTAACAATTGGTTTAATGGTTAACAATGCTCTTCATTAATAGTCCGGCTTAACCAGAAAATTAGGAGAATCGTGAAAAGGATAGGCTTGGAGGGTTGTACTAGGAGTATCCTACACTAAAAATGAGTGCATTGCAAGGGTGTGGGGTAGTTATATAGTCGATGTGACCATAATAACAATTACAGGTTTAAAACATAGGTTAATCCTAGTGCCTCTTATCTAGCAAATCCTAATACTCACTATGCGGTCTCGGGATGCATCACAAAAACAAGTTCTAGAATTTAATATACTACCGATACACTCATATAATTTAATACCGATACCAATGCTCCAGAAAAGGCGACAAAGACCATACGTACACATCCGTAATGACAGAATAGACACATATGACTGCATTCGAACCTTAACTCGAACAAGCTAACGTACAAACTATCTTGGTATCAAATGATACCCAAGATTCTAAAGATCTAAATGCGAACCTCACATTTTTTGGGTGGAATTTTGAGGGTTTTTGTGCTAGTCATACACATTCCTATCCATGAGACGCTATTAATACTTGGTTTTCGTCGATATGTGTCATAAAAAAATTTAAATTTTGGTCAAAATTACCTTTTTATGCTATGTTTTGATATATTACCCATCATTTTAAGGACAAAGCAAATGGCAATTGAAGAAATAGTTTCTAAGGCTTATTTCCCCCTATACTTAAGTTGAACATTGTCCCCAATGTTCTATAGAAGTACCTGTAAAACGAATAAAGGGAAAAGAAAAAAAGGAAAAGAAACTAGTACTCCCCTGGTTTGCTCAATAATGGAGAAGAAACATGCGATAACTGGTTAAATCGTCCTCCAAGAATCATCCGATGAAAACTTCCTAAGAACTTCCAAGCTTCTTCTCCTCAAATATAACCTATAATAAAAGACAAAGACAACTACACCAAGCATAAAATCGGCGAGATAAATATAAATATAATGAGAGTTTAAGGTTTTAACTCTATGAAAATAGCAAAGATAGGATGAGAGTAATGATGTAATCATAGGTTTATGCAGGTTTACAAAAGAATTACAAATTTTAAATATTGCACATTTTATTTGTCAGAAATACTAAAAGAAATTCAAAATTTTACATTCCTGGAGATGCGACGTCGTCGGGTGTTAGTCCCGACACCGTCTCCAGCGTCTGTGAAAAATTCTTCTTCATTTTTAATGAGAAATTTCATGCACACAATTTTATTAGTTAAATCTGAAGAAAGTACTGCATAAAAACATGGAATTAATCGTTACAATCATATGAATCGAAACTAACGCAAACTAATCTAAACAATTTATTTAATATGTTTGAATTTGGTTCTTAAAAACCAGACATATTCCCCTACACTTATTTTGTTGCCAAATGCCTTTGATTGCAAATAAGACGAAGTTATAAACAAACAAAGCATGATTACAAAATTCATTCAAACATAATGAAACAAACAATTAAGAATTAAAACACACGACATTCCTAAGTGCGATAAAATAGACATTGGGTTGCCTCCCAAGAAGCGCTTTTCTTTATTTATGAGTTTTGTAGCTAGACTCGAAGTCACGCGTCCTTACGTGACTTCTCCTTCATCATCTATTCCAGTCACGTATTCGGGTCCAAGCTCTAGGCATTCTTTGTAAAATCCTAATATTTTGCTCATTACATACTCCACTCCTCTCCTCTTATCTTCATCATTTCTAAGGTAAACTGACTTTGCGTGTTCTTTTTATAAGTCCGACAGCGATGTGTATTGTTTTATTTTATGGGGCATCTTATAGGCAATTTCATCGGTTCCGTTTATGAATCTTACAACACCTTCGGGTGGGTTATGGGTCATGTTGGATATTTCAACAAAGGGCTTTCCTAGCACTACTTGCGATAGCCTAGGGTCTATAATTAAACTCATATCCTTAACAATCACAAAGTTTATGACATACCTGAAGTTTCCTATGAAAACATGCATTCCCTTAATTCTTCCCGTGAAATTGCTAATTCCTCCATCTGAATTTTCCTTAGGGTCGAGTTTTCTTCCCATGATCTAATTATACATCACTCGGGTCATGATGTTTAGAGGGGAATTAAGATCGATGTAGGCTTTCTCCACATGCACATGTCCAATGTTGCATGGTATTTTAAGATTTGATGGACATCCTTCCATAATGATGAGGTTTCTTAGGAATATTGAAGGGATGGATCCACACATGAGATATTTATGATATGCAAGCTCGCTTCGAGTTGGGAATATATCAAAATATTCCACCTCCAATCCTCCTGCTTTGGGTTCCTCCTTGCGAGAATCGTCGTTCTTTTTAACTATCTCAATAAACATCACGTCACCATCATCCCCTTTGGTGCAAACAAATTCTATGCCGGATAATTAGGGGGCCAAGCCGAGCGATTCGAAAAATGAATTGTGTTTGCGGACTTTCTCGGTGATGAACGAAACGGATGGATCAGGTGATGCGGAAGGGTTGGTATTGGTATTTTACGGGCTATCCTTCTCTCCTTCCCCACTCTTTGCTGGCTCGTCATCATGGGAGTCACTTTGTTGTTGGGATGGATTGTGATGGCGTTGATTGAACCATGGATATGGGCTGAGCATTGTGGTTCTTTAGTTGGGTAAGAACAAGCAGACAAAACTGAAGAAGTACTCAGTTTCGGGTTCTTAACCGTGTCGCTAGGGAGTGCTCCCGCTATTTGATCGGTGATGGCCTTCAACACTGTGTCAATTTTGTTGGTCATCTCGCTTTGTTGTTGTTTGAAATCGGCTTCAAACTTGGACAATCTAGCGTCTTGAGATGCCATGAAGTTGGACACCAATCCTTCTAGATTTGATTGATTGTTAAAACTTCAAGGATTGTTGTTGAAGGGACGGTTCGGGATCGAACCGTTAGGTTAGAACCGGTTAGGTGGGTTTGAAAAATTATTTTGGGAATTTTGGGGTTGTCTCCACCTAAGGTTTGGGTGACTTTTCTATGACGGATTGTAGGTGTCACCAAGATTGTTTTGCTCGGGCTTAAAAGTGTACCACTTACCTCCCGCTTCATCAGTACGCGAGGTTGCATATTTAACAAAGGCTTGTTCGGGATCTTCCATGCAATACGAAGTGTCGTAGGGACCACTACAGATCTCACATGAGGTAGTGATTTTGTTCACTTGATTAGGTAGCATTGGAGCAAGATGAGCTTCCATCAAGCGTTGGACTTGATTTTCAAGCTCAATATGGTGGCGGTCAGATGTACTCAGGACATCTTGAGGCAAAGAGATTGCCTTGACTGGCTTAGCGAAATCCGTTGGGTCATTCCAACTTTCATTGTCATAGAGGGCGAGGTCCTTTAATAATGCCCAGGATTCTTTAATGTTTCTGTCACGAAGCTTGCCACCGGATGATTGGTCAATGGTTCTCCTTGTGACGGGATTGACATGGTTATAAAAGATTTGGACTTGGAGCCAAAGGTCGATGCCATGATGAGACACTTTTTGTAGTAAGTCCTTAAAACGAGTCCATGCTTCAGATAGAGATTCTCCTTGATGTTGTTAGAACATCAGGATATTGTTGCGGAGTTTTGTAGTCCTTCCCGGTGGAAATAATTAAGCAAGGAAACGAGTTGTAAGATCCTCCCATGTGGTGATGGATCCTGCTAAAAGACGTTCAAGCCAGTTGCTAGCTTGATCACAAAGGAAAAATTGAAATAAACGCAGGCGCGTTCTTTCCTTGTTTTCACCATCAAGGTCAAGTGAGTCCACAAGTTTTAAGAAATCCTTGAGGTGTTGGTTTGGATCCATGGACCGAAGTCTATGGAATAAGCATTCATTTTGCACCAATCGGATGGTGTCGGATCAAAGAGGTACCACATTGTTCCCTACGGGGAGCTCAATGGTATTCATGTAGCCCTCGTGGCTAGGTTTGAAGTAATCTCTAAGGATACGTATAGGATTCGCGTCTCCCTTGATGGTTGAAGAGAATGGATTACAAAACAATTAACACAAAGAAAAGATAGACTACAAGAAAGCTAATGTACGAAAATTAAATTCTCACTTGAAATGATTCAAGTGAGTAGAACTAAGTTAAACTAGGATCGAAACCTAACTATTCCCCACGTAGTAGCGCCAAAAACTTGATGTGAGGGTTGTGAAGACTTCACAGGAAGTTTTACAATCCCCTAGGCAGTGTACCTAATCGTTGTAGTATAGTATAGGCAAGACTCGGGGGATTGTTATCGTTCTCTAGAGGAATAGGTTAGGAAGGATTGATTACGGTCTAACAAAATTCTAGAGGTTAAGAGAAGATTATTTTTGTGTTTTTATATTTATAAAAGCGGGTAAATCAATGGTTTGAGAGGTTGGTTTGTTTAACTAATTACTAAACTAATTAATATCTAATCTGCTGGTGATAACTTTATGATAAGCAAATGTAATTACCTAATCATGCACTACTCCTCAGATTGCTTCTCCTAGATCTATTGCTTTGTCACACTTGTGATGATATGTGTAAGTATTTCCTAGGTCATGAATGGATTACACGAACCCGCCGTCTATTTAATATTCCGTTAAGGCAACGCATAAGTAAGGTAGTATGAAGTTTATTACAAGGCCCCCAAGAGTATATTAAATGCATGTGAAATAACATAAGAGGGATCAACCATATAGAAGGTAAGGTAGTATGAAGACTGTTACTGATGGTATCCTTTCTACACTACTCGCGTTTCTCTAGACATATCAACAGTGATACAGACAAAAGCTGGTTTTCTAAAGCCTAACGCGCACATTCATCAACAAGAAGCAACATTAAAAGGATCTACAATATAAGTTTCATGCAATCATAGATAAATACAAATGAGGGTTTAGCCTCGCGTGTTATAAAGAAAGTAAGAAGATAAATCAATCAATCAACACATAGACATATTGAATGATTAATGATAAATAACCTTACTTGATTAAAACATGGATTCAAGGTAGTACAATAGGGTTTTGAGGCCCTAAAACTGACCTATAAAGCTCCTAAAATGACTAGGGTTCGTCTCCCTAGGTTTATACAAAGTTATCCTAAAGTTACACACTTAAATCCCTAAAAATAGATTTATATTTATAGAGATGTCGACGCGACGACGTCGCTTTGCAATCCTAACGCCGTCGCCATGTAGATGATTCTAGATCCTCTTTTAGTCGGCCACTTCCTGACGCTGTCACTAGATAGATCATGATGGCGTCACTTTATGCCTGCGACGCCGTCTCCAGCCACTGTTTACAAAAGTCTTTAAGAGATTTGGTGTAGGTCCGTAATCTTGTCCGTTTCTTCTCCAAATGAGCCTAAGTCATGTGTATTTCCTCCAAAAGCCATCCAAGTGCAAAAAACCTGAAAACAAACGATTAAGCACATAATTTGGGCATATTTGCATGATTTAGGGGGTTAAATGATCCCAAAATAGTGTATAAAATGACACCTCATCAAACACCCAAATGTTTGGCGACCTCACTCTTCAAACATTGTTGTGTAGACCCTTGATTATAAGAATCAAGAAACATATCCGTCTTGATCTTCCACCAAGTCTGATATTATCCTAACTGCTTCCTACCCTCTAATGTCTTCATGGTCACTGCCTGACGGTCCAAGGTATATACGCAATTAGCTCTTCTTATTCCTGATAGTACCACCAGTGAACCCTTTATAACCTTGATCTTGCCTTACTACATCTTCATGGTAAAACCCTCTTTTTCAAGAGTGCCCAACGATATCAAGTTACGCCTTAAATTCAAAACATACCTGACGTTGTCCAACACAAAACTTGACCCATCCCTCATCTATACTTGAACCTTACCTGTCCCCCGTACACGGCATTCCCTGCCATCACCAAGCAGTATATTACCACCGTCATACTCCTCAAAATCAAACAAGTAATCTCTTGTAGGTCATATGGTATGAGCCCCTTGAATCCAAGATCCAG
>BQNB010149129.1:0-16209 GCA_026074375.1 Tanacetum coccineum | reverse complement strand
CTTTAAAATCTCAGCTTCAAGTTCCAGATTTCTGGAGTGTTCCTTAACGCAATTAGAACTAGATTCAACGCTCATAGGCACAGCAATATTGGAAGTAAGCACAACAGAATAAATATCTTTAGACACAGATTCAGCTAGCAAACACTCATTTTGAATCAACAGATTTTTATTCTCTATTTCCAAACTCTTTTTATCAATAACACATTGATCATACTCTTTGTCTAGCTCATCAAAGATTTTCATGTATTCAAATACTTCTTTGAAAATATTATCTTCTATACCTTTAACATGCGTTTTGAGTTTTTCATAAAAAGGAATTATTTCTTCTACAAAGCACTTTTTGGTATGTTCAAAACGCCACTCCCCATTTGTTATATATGAGGGTGTCATTCTGTCTTTGACAACCTTATTAAACTATGGAAAACATGCTTTTAATATTTTTAACTGAGTGTAAACTTGACTCTTGGTTGGACGAGTATGAACAAAGGTAGTTATAGGGTTAGACTGGTTACAATTATAACTAGCAACTTCATAAGCTGGTAACTAATAAACCTGTTCACTAGATAACTGCTTTTGAGGCACAAATGTATCATACAAACTATTTAATTTAGCATAATTTATAGGCTTAGATGACACTTTGCACAACGGGTCTTTCATCCTTTCTAACATCTTAGTTCTACTAACTTCAGCTTGAACTAAAGTCTCTTCGCTATCATATACCCTAAGGGGGGTATGTACAGGATCTACAATTACGTCACCAAGATACAGGGTTGGGCAACACAGCTGAGCTAATTTGAGATACAGTGGATTACGATGACCAAGAGCAGATTTATGTAAGTCCTTTGTGGAAAAAGTTGGTCGTTTAGATAACATAGGGACAGTTTGTACAGGTTGACCATACGATTGCAAAAGTTCTGTGACAACCTAGTTAGTATTTCTTAACCAAACTAATTCCTCTAGATAACTTTCCTCAAGAGCATTTTCATCTGCTTTCAACTTTTTACTTTCTGTTTTCAAAGACTTGTTAGACATAACATGTTGTAAAAGTTGTTGTTTTAAAGACACAAGTTGTTCTTCAAGGTCAACATTTCGTTTGTTACGTTCAAAAACCAGTTGTTCTAAATCCTTTTTAACCTTACTTTGTTCTAGATTTTGAACCTGTGTTTTGTATCTCTCAAGCTCTGCTTTTAAGGAATCATTAGCAAAGCTTTGTTTCTCATTAGTTTTAATGTGGCCCTCTAGTTGTGACCTCAAATCATCTAGAATAGTAATCACAGATATTTCACCAGGTACGACAGAAGATACATCAGTTGGAACACTTTCAACTTCATTGTTTAATTGGTATTGATGATATGGAATGATGTTATCATGATCATGGATAACCGAATCAACATTGGAGTCTAGTTGTTTTCCCTCGTGTATCTCTTGTGATACCTGAAGATGCATATTATCAAAGAAGTGATTATCATAAGTTTGTACCTCTGAATGAAAGTCAGTATCATTACTGGTGCGCTCTTTATCATTTGTTGTCATCTTGTTTAAAGTGAGATGAAAGAACGGATCTTGAGTGGTTGTTTGTGTTTGATAGTGTGTTTCTTGGATTGAAATCAATGTTCACGGGATTTTACAAATCTTTGATTAAAACCGAGAAAAGAATCGTATCTTTCGCGGGATTTTACAAAATCAAGAAGAAACCGTAAAACAATAATGAATTGATCTTGTGTAGGAGGAAAGAAAAGAACAAGAATATAATTTCCAAATTTAAAAGATTATATCCCTTGACTTTAGGAACCAATTATTTACTTCCCAAAATTAACCTCCACTAGGATATAATTATTTACTTCCCAAAAGATTATATCCTTTGACTTTAGGAACCAATTATTTACTTTCCAAAATTAACCTCCACTAGGATTATATCAAATCCCTTGATTTTAGAAAACAAATATTTTCTTCTCAAAAATATAGATCTCTTACTTTTCTTTTCTTTTTTTTTAAAAAATATGCCTAAACTCTTTTTTTTAAATAAAATAAGCCGAAATTTATTTTTGTAAAAATAAGCCGAAATTTTTAAAAAAACTTTCGATGAGATCAAAAAAAATTAAGTCGAAATCAGATAGATGTATTAAGGCTCGTTCAATTTAATCTAATTTTTTTACAAAACACCACAGATTTAATACAGTACCACTTAGGCTAATTTAAGGCGAATCTGATTGCTAAACAAGATGGGTATTATATATTAGATCTAAACATAAACCATCTATGAATCAAGAATGAAAGCAAACACACAAACAAATTCGGATCCCTCTTTATTTTTTATTTTCGAATAAAAAATAGAAACACAAACCAAATCAAATCATCAATCTTGAAGGCTCTTGATACCAATTGTTAAGATCGTTTAAGCTCAAGATTGATTAGATCTTTGTATCTAGGATGAACAATAACAATGATTGAATATGCACAGCGGAATTATAAGAACACAATCAAAGTTATCACAAGGTTTTCTTTATTGAACGTTTCCCTATTACCCTAACTATAACTTAGGGCTACACCAACTAACTATGGTGTACTATTCAACTCTCATCAGTTGACTTGCTATTGTTAACCATAAGAAACACTAGGAAAAACAAGATCCGGAGGTCGGGGAGGATGAAACAAATAATTAGCCATATTATTGATGATGAGAGAAAAAAGGGAAAGATATGTGTGTGATAAGAGAGAGAAAAAAAACACACACACACCTTATGTGAAATGTTACAAATGAATCCTCTCCCCTCCTATGGAAGTATAGGAGGGGGTATTTATAGTCTTTATGTCGGTTTCCTAACTATCATAATGTTGACTAGTCAACACATTTATTGTCTAGTCAACACATTTATTGTCCTTGTGTTGGTTTCCTAACAATCATAATGTTGACTAGTCAACACATTTATTGTCTAGTCAACACATTTATTGTCTAGTCAACACATTTATTGTCCTAGTTCATAACCGACACGACTTAATGTAATTCCGTTTTAGTCAACATATTTTAATGCTAACAATCTTCCCCCAATATGTGGACACAAACGGAATTACATACAATGTTACTAACAAGTACAAATACAATTAAATAAAATCTTCCAAAGCGCTTCCTAAAGCTAGAAGTTCTTGAAGTTTGTCTGTGAGTTCTCTTGGTCTTGAAACTTGTACTCCAGCTGGATCTTCATTGTCTTTACTTGTTTTGGAACTTCTTGTAGTATGCATGATTTGGGATTAACTTTCCCACAATTCATGCCAGCAGGTCTTGAAAAGCTTTCTTCATAGATCCTTTTTGAGCGACGAAGTTTCTGAATCAGCGTCCCCAAACCAACATCCCTTTCTTGACATATTTGGAAACATTGATTTAGCCTTGAACAATTTTACTTGTCAGCAAAGTGAACAATCGATTTTTGTAGAAATCATACCATTCATAAAGACCACTGCTTTTGACATCAGGGCTTGGTGATATTCGTTCGGGGGTGCATTGCGAGAAATCAGCATCTGTTCTTCTCTGTTGTAGAAAATCTACAAAACCATTCTTTAGTGAAATTGTATACACTACTTCCCGTGGAATGTTGACAATGGTACATCAAAGTTCTTATTAAGTCCCAGTTGTAAACATTTTACTATGTTGGTGCGAACTCTCGGGAAGCATCATTTGTCGGGTATTGTTCATATACTCGAGAAGTTTTTGTCATAAGCACAAATCTTGATATACAAAAGAATCATTACCCTCTTGACTTCAGAAACCGTAGAGGGAATATGAAGCAAGAATCAAGAACACTTGGTATAATCAAGGTCTTGTAAATGGAAAGGCATCAAAGAACTTTGAAGATTTGGCTTAGGACTGTCGAAGTATCTTTGTCTTGGAATAGCACAAAAATACATGAGAATGCTGATTACTCTCAACCTTTAAATCTCTGGGGCTATTACCAACCTCGTTATTCTATTACCAACCTCGTATTCTGTCGGCTATTGTTGTGATCACTTGTGAAGTAAACCCGATATACCAAACTTGAAAATGAAGTGAAATCCCCCAAATTTGTTACTTAAGCTTGCACTGTTGTGATTGAAGAACGATGCAAGATTAAATCTATACGTACTCTATACCCTACCGCATAAGTATAAGAAGTACAACACCTCTTGAAATTATCCACATCGACATCTGCGTGTGACACTGAGTACTACAACGTAACTCCTTTAAGTGATAGTTATCCAGGTCTTCATCCAACCACCCCTTGACTTCTGGAAACTAGATAATCCAAGTCTTAATCATAACTGTATACGTTCAAGCAAGTCATCAATCGATAGAAAATAGAAGAAAGTCTCGATGATGAAATAAGTAGACGCCTTCGTGAAATCCAACTTCAATCTCAAATAAGGGATACCAAATCAACTTCGTGAACACTTGTCATCGTAATCCGAATCTCTAGCCGTTTGTCATTTTAGTGAATCTTATAAGGATCGTTTTAGCAATAAGTGTTGTGTTTGCTTTGGTGTTTATATTTTGATTTGTCTTGATGATACTACCAAATCAGCAAACCACACACACGAATCGCTCCTGTGCTCTGATACCAATTGTAGGATCCCTAGATCATTCCATAGATTAATCACAAGATCAATAGCACAAAAGATTAAACATTAAAGAACTTTTTGATTGAAAGAAACAAGAGTTGCTACAAACCCTAAAGATGAAAAATATTATGGAGTAGCTAACCTTAAAATGAAAGGAAAAATGGCTTTATATAGCCTTACAATGAGGCCTAAAGTGGCCGGCCCCTATGGGCTTTGAATGGGCCATTTCGGGCTTTTTCAATAAATGCCCAATTACATTAATTTACATTGTCTTTCGAGCTAGTAAACGTTGACCAATTTTCGTCTACTTTCGAGTGTCCGAAACTTCTTTGTTAGACGGATTTTCGTATCTCTAACAATCTCCCCCTAAGTGAGGTCGCTCGAGAGGTCATTCATAGGTTGCTTGAATCAGCAGTGCTCTCTTTGAACTTATTTGAATATTGTGCGTTCGCTGCTGGTATCTTTAGCTCTTCGACTTTGTTGCTTCACTTGATGTGCTTTAGTAATTCAATCTTTAACAGTTTGATGTTGATCTTCAAAACTTGTTTCTTGAATTACTTTGTGATCTTTTCTCCTTTGACTTTGCCATACGCTGAATTTTTTAGTCTCACATGCTCATATCTGTTGGAATCTTTGAAAGCTTTGATGATGTATCTTCTTCCAATCATTATAACTTTTAGTATTTGAAGAAGACATTGATTTTCAGAGATTGTGCGGAAGCTTTGAATGTATGCTTTCTTGATTTCTTCAGATATTTGAGTAAGGATATGAGCACATATCTTGCATCGGTTACTTTGAGTCGTCATTCGCCATGATAGAACAATTTAGACACCAACAAAAACATTTTGTTATGTAAAATCCACTTAATGTGTTCTAGAAAATCATTTTGTGAACACAAGAAGGGTTTTATATTTTGAAGGGATCAAGTATAGACGATACTCAATCTGGTCGGTTACGTTAACCTCTGATTCCGTGAGGATCAATGATTACAGTACGAATACTGCACCTGTGATCAGATAGATTCATTCAAAGAACCTTCTTGACAGGTTTTCCGGCACGTGACAAGCTAGTTCCTCTAATACCTAAGTATCAGATTCCCTAATGTTCGCCGTTCTCTAGACCAGATGTCCGAAGACTAACACACTATAAGTATTTCTACTAATAGAATGGTAAAGAGTGAGTCAGTACAGTTACTATCTGCTGACTATACCGTACAATTCCTTTTTCAGCGTTTTACTTCTTAATACAATTAAGTACCGTAGAAGGCCTGTGGCAAAAATGATTTGAAAAACATTCGATGTGCTTATAAAATTTGTTTGGGGCACAAACGAAAGTTTAAATCAGAATGCTTCTGATGATGTTTTGAAATATATCCCGAAAGATATGAAGTGCCTTGGGAAATCCAAACTTGTACAAGTACATTTATGGAAATCCACTTCACTAGTGGGCGCAGTCCGAAGACCAGGCATGAGCATTCATACGAATACCCTGGTGGTACAACATCTCTTTCCTCAGCATTCCATAAGATCACTTTCACGAACATGAAACAAAAGATTCTTTGTCATTTATCAAGATACGTGTGTATAACACAAACTTTTGGTACCTTGACATTTTTGATCATATTAACACTTATGCTCCCCCTACACATGTGCGTCGATAATCGAAAGATGTTTAGCACATGCATGGATAGGACTTAGCATTTTAGAATCAATCGAATCATTAATTATCCGTTTTACATGTTTAAGTCACATTTTCTCCCCCGATCAAAAGTATGAAACTTGTGAATGGTTTTGATCTAGAATGGACTTAAAATGTATCAATCTCCCCCTCAAAGTATGAGGTGAGGTGAAATAGCACAAATATCAAGTGAGCAATTGAAACAAGACCTTTAGAATACCCAGACAGGAATGATACTGCAATCTGTCTTGAACTTGTAAGCGGTTGGTCGTGTCAATCTTTCAGCAATAGAATCAGCAACAGTACGTCCTTTTGACCTGCAACAACTGTTAGTATACCTGATTCTCCCCCTCAAACAATGACCCGTGTCAATGTTTGATTTGGTTAACCCGAACATGTTTGATAAAACAAGTTGTTTATGAGAAAAATGGTTCGGGGCTTAGACAACTTCTTGTCTGTAAAGAAATAATGCACTGAAACGTACACTAAATCTCTGGGTTAAGACCGGGTTACAGTCTGAAATAACTGCAAGCCATTTATCTAACAAACAGCCTTAAAACCTGTCAAACCGCCGCATATAAGCGCAAACCGCCCAAGAACAATGGCAAACCGCCACCATTTATGGTCAAACCGCTGGCTATATTTTGATTATTTTAATCAACCCGCATTTGACTTGGTCAAATCACCGTTTATTTTTCCCTAAAACACGGATCTTGTCCCCTCTTTTTGTCAAACCGCCACCAAGAAAATGATTTTTTATTCAAACCTCCATGAAGAACATCAAGAACGAAATAAGCAAAATTAGCCAAATAAGCTATTTCACTTCTCAAATAAGCTATAGGGGCTTAATACTAAGTGATTAGAAGAGAATAAAACACAAAATAACAACCATATCTTCGTGAATCATCAAATTCGAGCCAAACCTCCACTTAGAACACATAAAAAGTCAACCCTTTTTAAGCTTAAAATTCGATCTAGATGCTTATGAATCACTTTGAATGGTAACAATCTAACCTGTTTAACATGTAGATCAAGGAAAGAACAAGATTAACAACCAAATAAGCCAAAAAAAATTTAGAGCCGTGGCCTTTATAAGCTACGAATTTTTAAGCTTATACACCACATAATCAGTTAGAATTTTTGAGCTTATACACCAATGGAGGGGGAAGTAGTGTATACTACTTCACTTAGAATGGTTTGTGAAGTATTCTACAAACGTGAGAAGAACAGTTGCTGATTTCTCGTATGCACCCCCGAACAAATATTCGCCAAGCCCTAATGACAAGAAGCAGTGGTCGTTGGTGTGGTTTGACTTCTACAAAATTCCGCTGTACACTTTGATGACAAGTAAAAGATTGTTCAAGCTACATCAATGTTTTAGAATCTGCTCAAGATAGGGATGTTGGTTTGGGGGGAAGCTGATTTAGAAACTTCGCCAAAAAGGAGTCTATGAAGAAAGCTTTTCAAGACATGCTGCATGAGTTGGGGGGAAGTTAATCCAACTCATGCATACTACAATGGTTCCTGTACAAGTAAAGACACAGAAGATCCAAGCTGGAGTACAAGTAATGACAAGAAGCAGTGCTCATTGGTATGGTTTGACTTCTACAAAATTCCGTTGTGCACTTGATACAAGGTAGAAGATTGTTTCAAGCTACATTACTGTTTCAGAATCTGCTCAAGATTAGGGATGTTGGTTTGGTGTGAAGCTGATTCAGAAACCTTGCCAAAAAGGTATCTATGACGAAAGCTTTTAAGACCATGCCCTTCATTAGTTGGGGGGAAGTTAATCCAACTCATGCATACTACAATGGTTCATATACAAGTAAAGACACAGAAGATCCAAGCTGGAGTACAAGTAATGACAAGAAGCAGTGCTCGTTGGTATGGTTTGACTTCTACAAAATTCTGTTGTGCACTTTGATGACAAGTAGAAGATTGTTCAAGCTACATCAATGTTTCAGAATCTGCTCAAGATAGGGATGTTGGTTTGGGGGGAAGCTGATTCAGAAACTTTGCCAAAAAGGAGTCTATGAAGAAAGCTTTTCAAGACATGCTGCATGAGTTGGGGGGAAGTTAATCCAACTCATGCATACTACAATGGTTCCTATACAAGTAAAGACATATAAGATCCAAGCTGGAGTATAAGTTTCAAGACAAGGAGTACTCAGAAGACATCTTTAGCTCTGGAAGCGCTTTGGAAGACCTTATTTGTGTTGTATTTGTACCTGATAGGAACATTGTAAGTAATTCCGTATGTCCACATATTGTGGGAAGATTGTTAGCCCTAAAATATGGTGACTAATCCGTAATTACATTTATCATTTATCGTCGTGTCGGGTTAGTTTAGCTAGTCAAGCCCGGGACTATAAATACCCCCTCCATACTTCCATGGAGGGGTAGAAGTTCACATTTGAAAAGTGGGAGTGTGTGTGTCTTCCTTTTTTTCTCTCTAGCACACATACAACTTCCATTTTTCTTATCCTTTCTCTCTAATAATATGGCTCAACATCTTTTCCATTTTACCATACCTCCAGATCGGTTGTTCTAATGGTGAATCTAATGTTTACAATCGGTCATAATGCTGCTTAAGGAATGACATGGAAATCTTTGATGAAGATGCTGATTGACAAATACTGCCCTAGGGGAGAGATCAAGAAGCTTGAGATTGAGATCTGGAACCTAAAGGTCAAGGGAACTGATGTTGAAAGCTATACGCAACATTTTCAAGAATTGGCATTAATGTGTAGGAGAATGTTTCTTGAAGAATCTGATCAAGTTGAAAAGTTTGTTGGGGGACTTCCTGACATGATTCAGGGGAGTGTGATGGCTTCCAATCCAAAGACCATGCAAGAAGCAATTGAAATTGCTAATGATCCGATGGATCAAAAGATCTATACTTTGGTTGAACGTCAAGCCGAAAATAAAAGGAAGTTTGAGGACACTTCAAGGAACAATCAAAACTAGCAGCAGCCTTTCATATGGCATAATGTGGCACGGGCCTATATCGCAGGGCCTGGGGAAAAGAAACCATTTGGAGGATCTAAACCTTTATGCCCTAATTGCAACTACCATCATGATGGACAGTGTGCTCCCAAGTGCGCTAACTGCAAGAGGACTGACCATCTTACCTGGGACTGTAGAAGCCAGCCTGCTGCTGCCTACAACCAAAGAGCCCAAGGGGCAAATCAAAGAGTTCTCACTTGCTTCGAGTATGGAGCTCAAGGCCATTTTAAGAGTAATTGCCCAAAACTAAGGAACAAGAATTAGGGAAATCAGGCTGGAAATGGTAATGCTGTGGCAAGAGCTTATGGTGTGGGCACTGTAGGGACAAACCCGAACTCTAATGTTGTCACGGGCACTTTCCTCCTAAACAACCGTTATGCTTCGATTTTATTTGGTACTGGTGCCGATAGGAGTTTCGTGTCTACTACATTTAGTTCTTTGATTGATATCATCTCAACTACACTAGACCATGGTTATGACGTCGCGTTAGCTGAAGGTAGAATAATTTGGTTTAATACACTTATACAGGGTTGCACTTTGAATTTTCTGAATCATCCATTCAACATCGACTTAATGCCCGTAGAGATGGGTAGTTTTGACGTCATAATTGGCATGAACTGGTTATCAAAATATCACGCTGTAATCGTCTGTGACGAGAGGATCATTTGTATCCCCTTTGGAAATGAAATCTTAATTGTTCGTGGTGACAGAAGCAACCACGAGCACGGGTCTCGATTAAACATCATCTCGTGCACCAAAACGCAAAAGTATTTGCTGAAAGGATGTCATGTCTTTTTGGCACATGTTACTGCAAGGAAGGCTGAAGACAAGTTGGAGGAGAAGCGACTTAAAGATGTGCCTATTGTTTGAGATTTCCTCGAAGTATTTCCCGAGGACGAGCTGGGTATTCCACCTGCTCGACAAGTGGAATTTCACATCGATTTAGTACCTGGTGTTGCACTTGTAGTACGGGCGCCTTATCGATTGGCTCCGTCCGAGATGAAAGAATTTCTGGATCAACTGTATGAACTTTCTGACAAAGGCTTTATAAGAACCAGTTCCTCACCTTAGGGAGCTCCAGTCTTGTTTGTCAAGAAGAAGGATGGATCATTCCAGATGTGCATCGATTACCGGGAATTTAATAAACTAACGGTGAAGAACCTTTATCCACTACCAAGGATTGATGATTTGTTCGATCAACTTCAAGGGTCGAGTGTCTACTCGAAGATCGACCTGAGGTCGGGTTATCATCAGCTGAGAGTTCGTGAATAAGATATCCCGAAGACCGCATTCAGAACTCGATATGGACATTATGACTTTCAAGTTATGCCGTTTGGTTTGACTAACGCACCGGCTGTATTTATGGATCTCATGAATCGGGTGTGCAAACCATACCTGGACAAATTCGTGATTGTCTTTATTGATGATATATCTGTCTACTCAATACCACTGCAATAGCCACAAGACATCTCAATGATTAATCTTATAATTGCTTTAGAAAGAGGAGTTGTATGCAAAATTTTCTAAGTGTGAATTTTGGATTCCCAAAGTACAGTTCATCGGTCACGTGATTGATAGTAAGGGCATTTACGTGGATCCCGCCAAGATCGAGTCAATTAAAGATTAGGCATCTCTTAAGTCACCAACGGAGATCCGTTAATTTTTAGGTCTTCCCGGTTACTACCGAAGATTTATTAAAGGGTTCTTGAAGATCGCCAAATTAATGACCAAGCTAACCCCGAAGAAGGTCAAGTTTGATTGGGGTGACAAACAAGAAGTAGCTTTCTAATTGTTAAAGGAGAAACTGTGTAGCGCAATGGTATGTGTTTAATTACACATACCTTTGACCATTAAAAACGGGCTTAAATGACTAAAAATGTACAAAAAATACATTGTATTTATATGTTTTCACTTATATTGTGCAGGTATCAGATATCTAAGAAAAGGACAAAAACGAAGCCAAAAACGACAAAACCGAGCACAAGAACGGAAAGAGCGTGAAAGAAAAGTCAAATCAAAGCCAAAAGACAAAAAGTCAAAGTCAAAGACGGAGCCGATACCGAAGAAAAAGTTAATAGGCCAACCCGTACCCATCTAATGGGCCGGGACAGCCCATTAAGCTTTTATTTGAAGACTTATAAGGTTTTGAACCTTATAAAAGCCCAAGTCTTTTTTTAATCATAGCCGGCCCAATGACAAGGCCCAAACCCCAAACGAATGTTAGCCCACAAGGACGAGACATGCAATAAAGGAATATAACTGAAGGGGTTGTTTCTGCCAATGTTACAAACTTCTGTTAGCCCACAAGGACCAACCCTGAAATAACACAATACACCCTCGAGGGCTTAACTTGCCAACTCCCCCAAACTACTATCACCACAAGGACTACGTTTGTAATATCATTATACAAGTTGAGGGACTGAAACTGTCAAAACCCCAAACTCTCACCCCTGTTTTTACCCAAAACAGAATACAAACACAAAACACCATTTCCCGCCCTTTTTACTGTTCTTGTGTCTTCTCCCTTCACCTCTGCAACTAGACAACAAAACCATCACCTCTCAACCATACCCCACTTCACATAGGTCATTGCCATGCTGGCAATCCCCTCAAACCCCATTCGATAATGGAACAGGATAAATTTTCAATGGCTATGATCAATGGGATTGTGCTCTAAGCAAATTTAATGGCTGAGATGAAAGCTTGAAGTCTCTCACACAACTAGCACACCCTATTTCTGTCTCACAAAAGAAACACAAGGAGAGACAAGCAATGAAGTAAAGACCTAGAATCTTCTTAGACTTAGTATAAATTAGGTTCTTGTAAACCTGAATGAAGCAAGTAGTTAACCTAGTTTTAGTTTTTAAGTCATTTTCATTTTATTGTCTTTTAATTACAAGTCTTGTAACCTGTTTTTAATATTAATGAAAGCTTGAAGTTTTTAAGTTAAATTGTGAGTTCTATTGTTCCTTATTGTTAAAAACCTTTTACAAAATGTTTTAAGCTCTTATTCAAACATATAAGCAATCTGTTTTCATTTAAATGTTAAACACTTAAGAAAATTTTACAAAAATCAAAAATTCACCCTCAAAATACCACAGCTTATTTTTGGATGATAAGCCAAAAAGGGATGGGCTTATGACACTAAACTAGATTTCTTTGAGCAAGCCTATAGCTTGTAGATCCCTTTGTTTACCCTGTTTTGAGCAAGGGGAATTGTAAGTTCACTTTTAGATTTTTGCTTATTTACTGTAGCAAGTGCTTATTACTGCTTATTTCTGCTTAATCTAGCTTATTATAGTTGTTTTATGCTTATGTATGCTTGTTTACTGCTTATATGTCTTTTAGTTAAGTTTTTCATCAAAACTGTTAGTTTAGCTTAAAACTGCTTATTTTAGTTGCTTATTTTTTTGTGCTTAATCTTGTGTGCAAATTACTTATTTGTCTTTAAAATACCTTTATGCTTAATCTGTTTTAATTTTGCAAAGCTTTCTTACCTTGTTTAAGCCTAAAATGGATTTTTTCAAACTAAAAGACTGTTTGGTACAGTAATTTAATGGGTCAAAATGGGGTCAAAAAATGACTTTGTGCTTTGTTGAGTCATGTTTTGATAAGATAATATTAGTCGATATTAGTTTTTATTTTTTGTTTAAGTTTTTAAGCTCTAAATCTTAAAATCATAGTTGTATGAACTTGTTGTTTGAAGCTGTGGGATCATAATTTGTTCATTCTACTTATTTGGTTAAATATTGTAAGATTGTGATTGTGTGTTGTTTCTATGCATGTTCAAGTGTTAAAATGCACTAGAAAATGGTAGGTTAAGCTTGCATTGTTTGGTTTGATTTATTGCCCAATCTGTCAAAATTTGGCTAAGTGTTGAAAAAAAAGAAGAAAATGTTTTTTCAAATGCTTATTATGGCTTATTCTTAATTTCAAACTCCTTTTTGATTCTTGTTACTTGATATTTGAGGTTCAATATTGATCTGTTTTGTGATTGTAAGTCCATAAGGATCTGATTGCATGCTTATTTTTAAGCTCAAAAGTGCCCTTTTTCCTGTTTTGATTGCCAGTTTAGCCAAAATGCTTATTTGATATTCTGTGCTTATTAGTTTGTTTTCTTAGCTTATCTTAGGTTTAGTTCTGCTTATTAGGTTAGGTTTAGCCTCCTTTAGCTTATTTCATTTAGGTTAGGGCTTAATTGAGCTTATTGCTTCCTTTAGTTAAAATTTTTAAGTTTTTAAGCCTTTTTGCTCTTCTGTCATATTTAGCTTAGTGTAGCTTATTGTCTGTGCTTATTTGTGTTCCTTAATGTTAATTAGATATAGCTTATTACTTGTTTTAGCTTATTTATCTTTTTAGTGTCTTATTTTGGCCATAAAAAGCCAAACAGTTAGGACTTAAGCCTTTGTAGTTTATTGTTTGAATCTGTCTTTTTAAATTGCTTATTTCGTGCTTATTTTTGAGTTCTAAAAATTTGGTTTTCATTAAAGTTGTTCATTCACAGCTTATTTATAAGCTGTTAAAAAAAATTGCAAAAAGAAAAACGTTTGGGACCTCAACAAACTCAACCAAGCATTTTAACACCAACACTCCACTACCACTAGCACCCTTGGGATTTCCTGTCATCCCTTGCACAATCTATTCCTATATCACCTTTTTCATCCCCTTTTCTTTTTATAAGCCGTAGCTTATCATAAGCTTTTTAGAGCTTATTTGATAAGCTGGTATCACCAGCTTATTTTTCTTAGGTACCTTACTAGATTTAGGACTTTTGTGCAAATTTTCATATTTTTCCAACTTTATTTGCTAATTTTTATAAATTTTCGAAAGTTAAAATTTTGAAAAGTCTTTCAAAAATACAAAAAAGTAGTTTTTAGTTTTATAATAAATACTTTTAGTTTTACAAGCTTTAAAATCATTTTTATCACTTTTAGATTTTAATTTTCATTTTTAGCTTTTTAATTTAATTTTAGAAAATAGATTTTTATTATAAAAAGTAGTTAAAAATAGTTTTCTTGGTTTTTATAATATTTTAGACTTTTCTAAAGTAGAAAATCATTTTTTAGAATTTTTAGGGATTAATTTGTTATTTTCTAGGATTTTAAATAGATTAAATAGGTTTTTAATTCATAAAAAATTATAAAAAAGTCAAAAAAATATATTTCCTTTTTAATTTTTTTTGTCATTTTAGAGGTTTAGAAACCAAATTTGCATTTTTAGGGTTAATATTTGCCTTAGTTAGTTTTTAGGATCCCCGGTTTTCGTTTTTAGTTTAAAATTGTGTTGCTTAAATTGTTTTTAGTGTAAATTGCCTTAATTTTCTCGTAGAATAAAAAAACCAATCAAAATCTTTGTCATTCAAACATCAAATATCAAACCGACTCTCGACTCACCATTGCATTCCTCGTTGGGGATAAACGACCCGGGAATATCATATACTACTTCCGGTTTCATTGATTTTCTTGATAATTATCCTTATTATATATTTATAATTATTTATATTATTTATATATTAAAAGGTTAGTTTCAAAATTATCAATTTTTGGCGCCGTTGCCGGGGAGGAGTGTAAGCGTTTGTCGTTCCGAAGTTTGACAATTAGTGCTTTGAAGATCCTTCCTTGTGAAGTTATTTTTGTTATTAAAAATATAAAAATACAAAAATATTTTTTATTTTCTTTTTAGTATATATATAAAAAACAAGAAAAACCAAAAACGTAAAAACATTGTCCATAATTATCAATAAAAATCACCATCAATATAATACTTTCAACTGAAGTATTATCATTAATAAGTTCCTGAACCAAAGATTCAAAAACTTACCTTTTGTGTCACTTGCGAGATACGACTCACCTTTGAAAGTTAAACAAACTAAAAGAGGGGTATAAGGAGGGTTGTTCCGAGGAACTACGACCCTAAAGGAGAAAGGTTTTTAATAGCTTCGCGTTTTCCTACTCATCTCCTCCTTTGTGCGTTTTTCTTTTAGAGAGCTACCGTGAAGCTTGTTGATTATTAGATTTAAGTTGTCTTATCTCATTGTCCGTTATTAAAATAAATCTTTGTGAATTAATTGTTGAAAAACCCAAAAATAAATAAATTAATTAATTAGTATAATTTCTCTTTTTATATTTCTTTTTAGTGCATGAGCACTCGATCTTCGACTAGGAATATCTTTCCACCTCTTGAAGATCCCGAACGTATAATTCGAAGATGAACTCGCGTTGATCCTAATCTTTTGAACAATTTTGAAGAAATCAATATGGCCGCTAACGGAAACGGTGATGACGGACCACCTCCAGCTGGAGGAGGTGATCTACCAGCACCCGACCTCCGTACTATGGAGGAGTTGTGCCAACCATCTTTGAATGGTCGGAGTGGACCAATTGCCCCGATTGCAATTCAAGCAACAAATTTCGGACTTAAGAATGACATGATTCAACAAGTTCAAAATTCGTGTCCATTTCGTGGACCGGGTGATGATGCGAACAAGCATCTTGACAAATTTTTGCATGTCACCCAAAGTATAAAAGTGAATGGGGTCTCCGATGACGCCCTTCGTCTATATCTCTTCCCTTACTCCTTGCAACATCGTGCCGCCGAATGGTTTGATCGTTTGCCAAGGAATTCTATCACCACCTTTGACCAAATGGCAAAAATATTTCTCGGAAAATACTTCCCACCCTCTATGGTGACCAAGTTTATATAAATAAAATGAATCAATTATATAATACTCTAAACTTTGAGTATTATCATTAATAAGTTCCCAAACCAAAGATCAAAAGCTTGCCTTTTGTGTCACTTGCGAGGTACGGCTCACCTTTGAAAGTTAAACAAACTATAAGAGGGGTATAAGGAGGGTTGTTGTGACAACCGTCAATTTTCGGAACTTTAAATAACTATGTTACCCTTTTACTTTTCGCGTTTGACTTGACTTTTGAC
>BQNB010149128.1:3923-16209 GCA_026074375.1 Tanacetum coccineum | reverse complement strand
TTTAGCTTGAGCTTATTTTCCCGTTTTACTTTAGAAACTTTAGGAATAGTGTTAAGCATTTTTAGGAATTTTCTTAAATTTTTATAAATTTGTTTAGTATTTTTTATTAATTTTCTAGATTAAAAGTGTTTTAAATTGTTTAAAAATATAAATAAGTTTCAAAAAAAAATATTTTTTGTTTTGAAAATTATTTTAGTGCATGTAAGTTTAAAATTTAGCATTTTGAATTTTTTTAAGTTTTAAATTTGTGTTATTTGGTTAATTAGTCGCGTTTTTAATTCTCGTTATCATTTTATTTTCTAAATTGCTTTAATTGTTAGTTTAGCTTATCTTTATTTGCTTTTGTGTTAAGTAGAAATCAAAATTCAAAATATTCGATATTCAAGCATCAAACAAAACACTTTTGTGGATTTTAAATTCACCTCTTGACGGGATACGACATCCGGGAGATAAAATATTACTTTTCCTAAAGTAATTTTCATATCTAACGGGATACTCTTTATATTATTACTATTTGGTATTTTAGGTATATATTATATATCATATTATCATCGAATCAGAGACATAAATTCTTTACCACGACATGTTTTTGTTAATAAATTTTTGAAAAAAACAAAAAGATTTTTCTTTTATCAAATTTTAGAAAAATACAAGAAGATTTTCTTTTATATAAAATTTTGAAAAGACAAAAAGATTTTTCTTTTATATAAAATTTAGAAAAGAAAAAAAGATTTTCTTTTATATAAAATTTTAGAAAAGACAAAAAGATTTTCTTTTATAGCAAATTTGATAGAAAACACAAAAAGATTTTTGGCTTTTATAATGGCTTTCATACATTTTCAGTATGAAACCCGAGCTTAAACAGAATGGCTTTCATACATATTCAGTATGAAACCCGAACTTCAGTTAATGGCTTTCATACAATGTCAGTATGAAACCCGCGCTTAATATAATGGCTTTCATATAATTCAGTATGAAATCCGAGCTTCATTTGATGGCTTGTAATCATTTTAGATTACAACCCGAGCTTTAAAGAAAATAAGGTGTACGCTTCAGTGCATTTATCTTTGAAAAGAAGAGAAGTCTTCTTTGACTTGAGTCATTGACAAATATTTTTTAAAATCTTTATGTGGTACTTAAACGATAAATTCAAGTTGTTTAAAAAGTCAATGATCTAAAGTTGATGAGTTACAATCGATTCGAATTTTAAAATATGGTACTTTTAAGATAAAATCAATTTTAAAAGGTCTTCAAATCAAAATATTTTTTGTAAAAAGTGTCTAAAGAAATAAATGACTCAAAAGTGAAAAAAGGAACACCCTTATAAAGGTTTTAACGAAGATATGGTATTTTTCGAGGGGGAGTGTCCGTATATGTTGTTGAAAATTTTTCAGAAAGAAACGGAAATAGAAAATTGTTTTACATTTCACCTTCACATATCCGTATTTTTGCGTTTTTAGCTTCATGTTAAAAATGTTTCTCGGCATATGTTAAAATGTCCGTATATTAAGCAAAATGAAAAGGTTAGAGTTGAAAATTGAGAGGCTTATAAGAAAAGATGAAAGGTGTTTCTCCTACACTAGGATAGAAACCGGGTCAACTCATATGCTATTGGATTTCATTCGTTGATTTTTGATATTGAAGTCGACATCATGGACCCAGTGAAGCAAATGCACAACCCCTCCTAGCCACTCAAGTACTTCTCAAAAAGTATTTGTTTCATTCTCACGGAGATTAAACGCATAATCTATCAACTTCTCATTCCGAGAATGTTGGTATTGAATAAAGGACATTCTGCTCCAGTCCTTGCTTACTAAAAGTGCACAAGAGTCTAGAGCCAATTTGATATTCAATGAAATATCTTTAGGACACAACAGTACGTTTGTATTAAACATCAATAATACAAAATGGTACATAAGTATATGTCTTCGTGACATTTGCATGATTTGAAAATGATTGTTTAATGATTCAAATAAGCGTTAACTATTAATCTATGTGATCTAGTGGTTATGTGGTAACACAACACTAAGTTCACGAGATCAATGCTTATTTGGATTTTATGATCATATTTTCGCATCCTTATCATTAAGATATTGATTTGATCATATTTTTCAAATATTTCATCAAAAATTTTCAAAGCATGATCTTGTGATGTATGAACTTCATGGTTAATGTGGAAGATGGTTCTTACTCTGATAATTCTCCATTTCATCTTCTACAACATACAACAACAACATTTCTACCTTTCACAAGCATGACTACTTCAACGATTATTATAACATCAAAAGTTACCTTTCAACCTTCACGGGAATGATAGCAATCAAGTTTGTTGGTTTGAGGAAGCTTATGGTTATTTTGGGGGAGTATGTTTGTTTATAAAGGGGAGAATGTTTGATTCTTAAAGAGAAAAGAAAAGATTTTGATTTCAATTTCATGGACTTCAAAGGATATTCTTCACCCGGAGCTTATTTGGAAGCTTATATGGTCATGATGCTCACGATGGATCATAATCATCATGAGGGGGAGAAAATATAAGCTTAGTATTGGCCTAATATGAGAGAGATAAGATATTAGTATATTTGGGGAGAAAATGTAAGGTCAATTCAAGTATATGAAAGGGGAGAAGATATAAGCAAGAATATATGGGACAAATCAAGATACTAGCAAAGAAATTGAATCAAAGAAATCGTTATGGTAAAAGTAGTTTGATTAAGAAGATAAGATTCGTATTCAAGATTGAGGTTACTTCATCAAGTGTTTTGAATAAGCTGTAGTGTTTCATTAACTTCAAAGATCGATCGAGATAGCCGGTTCGACATTTGCATGGAATTACTTCTCAAGAATATCGACATTGTCTTCAGACAATCAAAGTTTACTACTTCAATATTCAAGAGATGGATATGTGATTGAGGGGGAGCTTAAAGAGTATGAAGATTCATGTGAAAAGTCAAGTGTTCAAGTCTTTTACAAAGAAATGCTCAATCAATATCATCGTGTTTCAAGATCTTTCGTCAGCAACATTATGTGATTGAAATCTACATTCAAGATCAAGTTCGAAGATAAAGATTTCATACAAGATTTTTTAAAGATTCAAGTTGCTCAAAAGAAGATCAAGTTAGCTTTTGAGAATGCTGATTTGAGTTCGAGAGTGGAGTTGATACCTTCAGAGATAAAGAGATCTATCCTATTATATAAGGGAAGAAAATTATATCAGGAGAGATTTGCTACAAGGTCGTCCTCAACTTTCATAAAGAATTCTTAGCGTTTTCGAGCTTCAAAGAAAAAGAAAATGACAGACTACTTCAGAATAAAGTGTTCAAAGCATAAGGAAGAAGTCGTCATAAAAAACATAATAAGAATAGTTCCCAAGTAGATCATTTAGGGGGAGAATGTTAGAAATAAAGAAATAATCTACTTGTAGCACTGTTATAAAGTGTAGGGACTAAATATGTTAAGATAGGAAAGTTTAATGAAGATAGTTAACCAATGGGTATAAATAGTATTTATGCCAAGGTTAAGTGTAACAATTTCATTTTAATCAAAAGGCAAGTTAAGAAATTCTCTCTCTAAACACACACACTAATTACACCTTAATCTTCACACACTAGTCATCAATCAAGATCTCTATGCTTTATAAAATCAAAGATAAAAGAGGTACAGAAAATGTTGTTGCCGATCACTTATCTAGGATTGACAATAACGAGTCAAGTGATGACAGTGAGGTTGACGACAACTTTCTTGGAGAAACCCGTATGGAGATTAACACCAAAAATGAACCATGGTTCGCAGACTTTGCAAACTATTTGGTGGGTGATATTATACCAAAAGGAATGACATACCAACAAAAGAATAAATTCTTCTCTGACCTCAAACACTACTTTTGGGAAGAACCCTACCTCTTCAAAGTATGTTCTGACGGTATGATCAGACGCTGTGTATCTAGACCAGAAACCCGAACCATTTTAGATCAATGTCACCACGGATCAACCGGTGGACATTATGGACCAAACATAACCGCTAAAAAGGTCCTAGATTCAGGATTTTACTGGCCAACAATCATAAACGAATCTCATACTTCAGTTCGCCTTTGCGAAGCATACCAAAAAACAGGAAATATATCAAAACATGATGAGATGCCCTTAAACAACATTCAAGTGTGTGAAATTTTTTATATTTGGGGTATCGACTTTATGGGACCATTCCTAAAATCACATAAGTTTGAATACATTCTTGTTGCTGTCGATTACATATCTAAATGGGCCGAAGCTCAAGCTTTGTCAACTAATGATGCCCGAGTTGTTATTACTTTTCTAAAGAAACTATTCTGTCATTTTGGAATGCCCAAAGCTCTACTAAGCGACCGAGGTACTCACTTCTATAACAAGATAATGGAAAATACTATGAAAAGATATGGAGTTAATCCCCGTTTCTCTACATCATACCACCCTCAGACAAGTGGTTAAGTTAAAAATACAAACAGAGCCCTTAAAAGAATTCTTGAAAAGACTGTTAAAAACAGTCCTGCTATTTGGTCAAGAAAACTTGATGATGCTCTGTGGGCTTTTCGCACTGCCTACAAAACACCTACCGGCACAACACCATACAAACTCATATATCGAAAAAACTACCACTTACCATTTAAAATTGAACACCATGCATACTAGGCACTTAAGAACTGTAATCCAGATCTCATCGCTGCTGGAGAAAAACGAATGTTTCAGTTACACGAATCAGATGAACTAAGACATCAAGCCTATGAAAACTCTCGATTGTATAAGGCAAGAACCAAAGTTTGGCACGATAGAAAACTAAGAATGAGAAAAGAATTCAAACATGGAAACAAGGTTCTGCTTTTTCACTCAAAGTATAAATTCAAACAGCCAAAACTCTGATCTCGCTGGTTAGGATCATACGTAGTGAAACATCAATATCCATCCGGATATGTTAAATTATATGGAAAAGATGGAAAAACATTCATTGTTAATGGACATCGACTCAAACTATATCATGAAGAAGAAGATTATAATGACCAAAGGGAAGCAGTTACTCCCTTCTTTCCCAAAGAATGAACTCCAGAAGCAGGAGTCTAGCTAATGACTCTCTTAAAAAATTAAGCGCTTCTCGGGAGGCAACCCATGCTTTACTTAAGTGTGGATGAGTCCCTCCTCCATACAACTCTATTCGTATCCTTTATTTATTTTTCTAAAAAAACCCCAAAAATATATTTCTTTTTGTGTTTTTTGTTTTTACTTTTATGCATGTAATATAGCTTAAAGATTGGAAAATTATGAAGTCTGCTCAAGGATAGCTCTCTCGCAGCTATATATCTCTATGCCCCGGGAAGTATCGTTTTATTTTAATTTTCCATATTGTATCTCTATTATCAGTTATCACATTGAGGGCAATGTTTAACTTAAGTGTGGAGGGGAGCCAAATAGGAAAAATTAATCATTTCCCTTCGTGTTTGCCCTGCCAAAATTTTCTAACTGATTTTATTACAAAAAATTTATATATATGCTTTCAATATAAAAAATGCTCTTAGTAAGGCAAGTCCAACCAGATTGACATTATAACTAGCATAACCTATTCCACTAAATTGTGAGAATTATAAGCCTTAAAATTATTCGGGTATCCACCTTTGGTACCTAAGATAATTGATGCCTTTAGCCTGTTCAAGTTAAGGTTTGAATGCAATTGCAAGTGTCTCATCCGTCGTTATGGCTATATATTTGTAATTTGTCGCCTTTTCTAGAACAGTGGTATTGGTTGATAATTATATATGAGTGAGCCGGTAATTTAGAAGCTCTAGAACTTGTACATGATCATTATTTACTAGACCGAAGCCTGATTAATCATATGTTATTAATTCTGCAAATTCCTTTTCTTGTAAGCACTCCCTTTAGCGTTGAGTTGCTGAAATACCTAAAATCAAAGTTTAAAAAAGAAGTTATGTGCCAAGCCTTAGTTATCATTATGAAAAAAAATAAAAAAAAATAAAAGAAAAAGAAGAAAAAAATATATATGCAGTTGTTCAAAGAAATAAAGGCTTAAGTTCCAGTACATGAAGATTTGCATATGCTATTATCCCTCATCAGTATCAAGTTCCGCCCTTTAGTCATGTTTATGTGTCAAGTGCAAGCCTATGGTAGCTGTCTAGATTATGTCTGTGCAAATTGAGTGTCTTCACAGAAATATATAAACCCTATCTGAGTGGCTCGAGTGAATAACAAATTAAACGCATTCCCCTGTGAGGTGCTATGTTATATGTCTATCACTGAAAAGTTAATATGCAAACTTTTGTAAAATCCAAATTTTCTCCACATCACGATAAATGATCTTATTTTCTCGCTTTGATTGCTTGAGGGCAAACAATAGCTAAGTGTGAAGGGATTTGATAACACCTAAATTATACATGTTTTTGGTGGCGTTATTTATTCATATTTTATCATTTCTCGTGAACTTTCGATATTTAATAGCATGATTTGCTTGCAGGCTCAATTGAAGACATCCCGAGCTCTAAATAAACAAAGATCGAATACTTATACACTTCGGAAATCAAGATGCAAGAAAAGATAAAGTCCCAAGTTGAAAAGTGAAATTGTGCGCCGCACTTACCAATTGTGCGTCGTACTTCTCCTCAAAGTCAAAGAATTAAAGACTTAGTCAAATTAGTGCATTAACTCCCCAAGTACGCCGCACTTACAAGATTGCGCGCCGCACTTCCTATCAGGTTACGAAGAATAAATGAAGTCATAAATACTATTGCATTAACACCCTAAGTACGCCGCATAAATACTTTTGTGCGTCACACTTCTTCAATAAACATTAAATTCCCTTTGCATTTAATCACCAAGTACGCCGCACAATTTATCTTGTGCGCCGCACTTCCACCCTAAAATCAGCCTATAAATAGAGCCAAATTCTCACACATTTCATATCAACTCATTCATATAACAATCTCATCTCACACACAATCATTTCCCTTATGATATCCTAAACCCTTCCCAATCATTCTCCAAGCATAAACACCACACCTTTTGAAGAATCAAGATCAAACGAAGAAGAACACCATACTAGTTTAAGTGAAATAATGAAGTTTCTTGTGGAATCAAGTTATGTTATGAACTACATAGCCATGATAGGATAATTCTCTCATGACTACTCGGTGAAGTTATGATAATGAATAAGTGTTTGGTATGATTGTGATCTGTTTAATCTCAAGCTTATGTTGCACCCCTATTATATCTTATCTTGTCGGTTTTGCTTATCAACTTAGAGTATAAAATCATATCGGTATAGGTCGAAAGACCCGTTATGATCTATGTGGTTTTAAAGTTTGTCTATGATCTTTATCGTCTGTGTCGAGAAATCCACTTTCGTAAACTGATAAACAAAATAAGTTTTGTTATAATAAGTTATCTGGATCATTTGAGTGACACATCTGGTCTAGCCAACTAAATATAAGTCTTAAGTTAATTTGTGAAAACGTTTTTTGACGAGAAATCCTTTTTATAAGTTAAAGTTCCATCTTCGAGGTCTTAATCATGACCACTACTTATAAATTATTTTCAACTATCTGAGTAGTCATCTTTATTATCACTGGTAAAACAAAAGTTATTTTCAAAATTGTTAAAGTCTATTTTCTTTCTTATTATTCGAACACTACTCAAATCCCTGTGGACGACCTGGTCTTACCTAAAAAGATTATACTATATACGTGGGTTATACTTTTACCCGTGTGTTTCCCTATAATAAAATTGGTATTTTCAGTCATTATAAATTTAAAGCTTTTGAAACACATCAAAGTTTTTGGCGTTGTTGCCAGAGATTTTTAAGCTGTTCTATAGTAACTCTGGAAAATTATTTTAACTCCCCCTCTTTTTAAAAATCGCCGTATAGTTTTCTGGCAAACTGACCCAAATAATTTCTCTTTTAGATGAATACACGTGCTTCCAATTCTGAACTTGTTGAACCATTACCCGAACCTGAACGTACCCTGAATCGAAGACTTCGTCGACGAAACAAAAGAGTTCCATTCGATCAAAGAAATAATCCACCTCAACACCCGAGAATTGTCTACCCGCCAATTCTCAACATCAATTACTTTCATCACTTTCTTGATATTCTTCAAAATTACGATCCAATAGATGATGAACCCATCTGGGCTGCCGACCGTGTTGTCGCTCTGACTCCCGGTTCCACAATCACTATTCCTGAAACCGCAATCGAATTTGCCATTAAAGGTGACCACTTGACCCTTGTCAAAGGAAACCAATTTGATGGTAGAACCAAAAACGATCCTCATAAACACATTCATGAATTCCTCAAAATCTATGATATGTTTAAATACAAAGATATCGAAAATAATCCTAGTTGATCTTAATGAGTCTAGAAGAATCTCGAATCACGGGTTCTTAGGGGTGGATTCCAAGGGCGGTCAACTGTAGGGAGTAGCTCTTCTTAGTGAGCGCCAATCTTAGTGCATATTGATGGAGCAAAGTTGTAATATGGTTTATAGTCCACCATAAGGATTATACTAGAGTAATAGTATAGGTTTTCGTAGATTCACAATTGGACATACAGATGGTAAAACCCCATCCTGAACCAGTATATATTGTGGTCTCTCTCTCTCTCTCCATCTACTTATTGTTGTTATAGCCAAGTAGATAATCACACCACTCGGTTCTTTAAGACTTGAAGTTTTATAAACTTCGAAGAAGTCAAGAAGACTGTATTTACCCCCCCCCCCCCTCTACGGTTCTACAATCACTTTTGCTTCCAAAGTATACATAGTTCTTTTTTCCTTATCCTAATTATCATAGCCCGACAACCTTTGATCACCTTGATTCTACCCATCTGCATCTTCACAATATAACCCTTTTTTTCAAGAGTACCTAATGAAATCAAACTTCTTCTTAACCATGGAACATACCTGACATCTTCCAGTATAAAGCTTGATCCATCATGCAACTGTATCTTCACTTTCTATGTCCCTTTGATAGTGCATATCCTGTTATCACCTAACTGAACTCAACCACAATCAAAACCCTTAAAGTCATATAAGAAATCACTGATGTGTGTCATATGATAAGACCTACCTGAATCCATTACCAATTCAGTCATCTCATCATTCCCGATTACCACCAAGGCTTCTCCAAAGTAGGCATTTTCCTCGTAATTAGAAGAATCATAATCCTGATCATGCTTACCCTTCCAAACAAACCCACTTGACTTCTTCATTGAACAGTCTCTCTTTAGATGACCCTTTGAATGACATATGAAGCACTTGAGTTTACCAGTTCCACCCCTTGACTTAAACCGCAAACTTCCACCAGAATGAGATTTACCTGAATGATTTGACTTTCCCCTTACATATAACCCGTTACTAGTTTCTTCCTTTGTGCCTTCAGTTTTTTTCTTTGACTCCTTTGAATTTAAAGTCGCTAGAACATTCTCTATTGTCAAGGATTCTCTCCCATACAACAATGTTTCCACAAAGTTTTTATAAGACGATGGCAACGACGTAAGTAACATAAGTGTCTGATCCTCACCCTCAATCTCGATATCAATATTCGCCAAATCAAGTATCAACTTATTAAAGTCGTCTATTTGATCACCTAATTTTGTACCTAGACTCATATAGTATCTGTACAGCTTCTTCTTCAGATACAGTCTGTTTGCTAAGGACTTAGTCATATACAGACTAGTCAACTTCGTCTAAATTCTTGCAGCAGCTGTTTCCTTGGTAACTTCTCGTAAAACACGGTCTCCCAAGCATAAAATCAAGGTATTGTATGCCTTCTTCATCAAAGCAGTCTTTTCACCTGCTTCCATATCCACGGCTAATGTCTCTAATGCAGCAACACATCCTTGTTGTCCATTAAAGCTCGCATCTTTATTTGCCATAACTCGAAGTCATTCTTCCCATTATATTTTTCGATGTCAAACCTAGTTATCAAACTAGTCATTCTTGTTTTGCCTTGCTAAAAAACCTTGTCAAGTTGTTTCTTAACCAACTTTACCGACAAGCCTCACAAGTCGTGTGCAATATACCCATTGTTGCTAAAAAACCAAATTAATTAGATAAACCCTAAACCCTCGATCCCAAACAAGCAAACCTGATCATTAACTTAAAACCCAAGCGAACCACGATCAAAACTTGAACCATAAGAACCCGCAGCAACAAATCTTCTAACTTATTGGATCGTAAAACTTGAATAATCCCTACATGTGCCCGTAGTAGGCCAGCCGCCCTACTTAAACCAATCATCATATCGGTCCCTAAGCCCCATTGCTGGAAAGGCTCGGCTTCAAAACCGTACGTGGAGCTTTCGCCTCATACGGCTCCTCTAGGGATGAAGGTAGGCCAAGCCCAGGCTTGTGCGGTTAAGGTTGTTGTAAACGAAAGGGACATCAGATAATTTGATCCTAGCTCGCGTAGCGGCATACCCAAAAAAAGGAAAGAATTCATTGCACCCCTAGGCACAAGTCATTCTCGTACCGGGATTGGACCATGTCTCCCGAACAATCTCAGTACATATGGCGCAGGACAATTCCACATATCGAGGTCGGAATGGGATCGGGTGTTTTCACGTCTCACCATAGTGCCCAGTTTGTCTTGATTTTCGATTGATGAACAAGAAGGAAAATGGAATTCTTGGATTTTCTGACTCGCCCCCGGCTACGTGTCCGTTGGACCCTTCGCTCGCCCGCCACCAGTGGAAGCAAGCACCTTGAAGGGAATTTCCATCGCGAAGGATTCAATCCAGCCACAGGTTCCCCTACGGCTACCTTGTTACGACTTCACCCTAGTCGAAGACCCCACCGTGGTATGCGCCAATAAGACCACCAAAAGCCTTTATGGCACTAGTGGTACACAGAAGTCATGGGTCTTCATTGGTCTGATGCTTCAGGCGAAACCTATTCCCAGGGTGTGATGGGCGGTGTGTACAGGGCCCGGGTACATATTCACCGCGGCACGCTGATCCGCGATTCCAACTTCATGTTCCCGAGTTGTAGAGAACAATCTGAACTAAGGCAATCTTTCTGGATTCGCTCCGCCTTACAAACTTGCTTCCCATTGTAATTGCCATTGTAGCATATGTGTGGACCAGCCTATAAAGGACACGCGAACTTGACGTCATCCCCACCTTCCTCCAGTATATCACTAGCAGTCCTTCGTGAGTGCGGCACACACCTTTTTGTTTGTTTCGGAGCCGTTTTAGCGGGGCGTACTAAACCCACTACGTACCACACCACTAGGCGGCTCGCTTGAATGCCCAGTCTTTCTCTGCCGTCAACTCGACATCGTCGTTACATGCAAGATAAGGCCAAAAACTTGACTTTACTAACCAAGCGAGAAAAGCCATTTCTATCTTCTTAGTCAAGCGCGCTAGCTGCAATCAAATTAAAGCGCACATTAGAAAAGAAAGGGCTCAGGCTTTGAAAGGTGCCGGCTACCTTCTTACTGATGCCACAGCTATGTACTTGCACTCAATTAGTAGCGCTGGTATGTCACTCGGCTCCTCGGCTGACTTCGGCTACAAAGACTTTCTCCTTAGGCACATGTCTCAGCAACACAAAACGAGGGTTTTGCTCATTATAGGACTTGATCAAACATCTCATGACACAAGCTGACAATAGCCATGCAGCATGTTACACCCCGCCAAGGCGGAAACGCGAGGCGTAAACAAGAATGGATATCATCACAACACATGGTGTCTATATAGAGAATACTAAAATGAAAACTAAAGTAAAGCAAAGACACAAAGTGTCATAACAATACCCAAAACCTAACGGTGTCTTTATTATTGAGAAAGAGGTCTCGTTAATAAATGACATGCAAAACATAATCCAGACAATTCATGCAAATGCATTTATTTAAACAGAAAGCATAATTAAACTCCAAGCATCCTACGGTCTCTTCTAGCCACTTCGCTCTATCTTAGCACCATTAAGCTCACCTGAAAATGATGCTTAAAACGTCAACATAAAGTAGAGCGATAATCATAGGTTTACGACATACAACAATATCCAAAATAAACTTTCAATTAGCTGCTGCAATTACCAAAACAATCCATGACAATAGTTAACAACAACGGGGCGGAACGTGCCCACGATCCACAATCATATCAACTATATATGTGCGCTACATAGCCTCATATTAGTTCACACAGTCTTACCACCGTCACACCTCGTTTTGCATATTGGGATCCATCATACCAAACATATCATATCGCAACACAACGGGACGGAACGTGCCCACGATCCAATACACATAACTACA
>BQNB010149127.1:0-16209 GCA_026074375.1 Tanacetum coccineum | reverse complement strand
ATCAGCATAATAGAAATATTTATGCTAGATATGTTGAACATGTTTATTTACTTGACGTCTTCGCATTGCTACCACCTAATTAAGAATATAAAAGAAAGTTACATGAAAGATTACACATTTTGAAGAACCATATACGATTGCTTGATCATTTTGACATGTTTACAGGGTCATATGGATCCACCATTCTCTACAAGAGTATTGAGCAATTAAAGCGAGTCATCAAACATACTCTTCTTGGTGCAAGCGGGGAAATTACCAGGAGATTCTAAAATACCTTGATGAACTCATGTAAGTATCTGTGGTTCGTAGTTTACTAAGTTTAGATCTGAAGACGACTCCACGTGTCTTAGCTTTGCAGTGAGTGTAAGGTTGTCAAAAATGGACCTGGTCGTTTAGGCTATCAGCTTGGAAGTGTAATTTAAATATATTGCGCCTTCAGTTCATTGAGTACATGTGATTACAAGTAGCAGAACTTACTTTTTAGTGACTCAATTTGAGTAACTGTTTTACTTATTGTTTCTAATTTTGAGGTGACAATAGAGCATCTGTATAAAAATGGCCTAGCAACAAACGAAGTATAACCCTCAAACTGTTCTTGGAAAATAGCTATTACGAGTATCTTGGGATGTGGCATTCAAGTTTACTAACAAATTTAGGTGTGTTGGATAGACTTATATTCAGTTGACCGTACTTGATTTTAAATGCTATACTGAATAAAGATTAGTGCAGACCTGAACATATACCTTTAGTCAGGTAGGAGGTTACCACAAGTTCGCAATGATTTGTAATTCTGAATAGAGCATATATTTTATTACTTTGAGAATAAGACGACCTGCTCATTGCCGGTGCTATACCACCATTATAAATTAGTCCTACTATATTTTTCTTTATTTTTTACTGAATTATATTTACAATCTTTTCAGGTTGATGCGGAAACAGAAAAACATCATGTTGGCAATGCTTAATGACCTTCTGCATTGAGTTTGAACAGCTGGAGCATAAATTCCTCTTCAGAGGTACATTAATTGTCTGCAATAATTTTGGCATGTATGAAATTATAGAGAATGATAGAGATCAATACACAATACCAAGAGAGAAATGGTACACGTGTTTATGGTATGATTGTTTATGCAGTTTAACAAACTGATGCTGGTGATATTCATGTCCCCGACTACAGTAGCAGGCATTGTTAGCGTGTTTCTAGAAGAGATGCTCAAAGAACTGAATTCTATTCTCTTCCTTATGGACTTTCTAAGTACTCTCCATCTCTCTAGTAACTTACGCGGGAACTTTCCTCAAATAGCTTTCATTTGACAGGCATTTCGACCTACAAAACATCAAAAGGGTATGGTTTCCTCTACATTTATTTATCTAAGTTAATTTTGTTACTCTATGTTGACTGTGTAAATGGTATCAGATTGTTCTAAACAGATGGTCGTCAGCCTAACCATATATTTCCAGAGAAAGGTCTGCATTTTTTGATAAAAGGTGTATTAGAGCTAGCGAAGGAGCCATCACGTCTATGTGTTGATGAGGTAATAACACTCACAATTTAATGTATGTTTCCTTCAATGTTTAAGCTATTTTACATTTCTAAAACCCTCTTTAGAAAGTGATTAGACTCATGTTAAACCGGTCTATAAGCTTATAACTTGAAAAAGTGAGGCAAGTAAGCTTAATCCAAACACACCCTGAAATTGAACAAAAAACTTTCTAACCTACTTGGAGATGTCCTTTTTAAGGATTTATTTTAATCGAATTTATAGGTGGATGTATCATTTATTGATCATCTTTTATGAAGCTATTATTATAAGTGCAGATATGTTGCTGCTTGGATAGCCTATTTTCTGGTATGGTTTTGAGCCTGGGATTCTGGTCGAACTTGGAGGAAAAAAAGATGGATTGTGCAATGGGTGAAGGAGACCAAACGATGTCTAAGCATAGGTACATGTTTATGGTTATGTCATAAGCTTGCTTAATAGTTTTTGTATAAGTTCTGTCTCATTGATCTTGAATGCAAACTGCGTGTTTGAAATGTCAATTATGGTTAAAATAGTATGGATTATTTGGTCAATATTTTTTCCTGTGTTTATGTGAGAAATATATGCTTCTGGGCGAGATAGTAATTGTAGTTTTTTTATGAGGAGCAAGTAAGACAAGTGTTGCATCTTTGGTTTAATGGTGGCTTGGGTGGAACATGGAATATACATCCATGTTACTTTATGATCAAGTAGTGTGTGTCTATGTAAAGGTTTGTAGGGCTATAAGTGAGTTTGAAAGTAAAGTCAAAGATGAAAAAAAGTTCAATGTGAGCAGGTGGTCCAGTTCTCTCCTCTTTCTGAAGTTGTTATCCTAATTTCATTTTGTGGAAACTAGAAAAGGGGGGGTTGAATAGTTTACACGTTTGTTTTACGTTTCAAAAGTGTACTTTCAAAAATCTATAGATCCGAGTTATATGTTCAATCAAATCACAATATGAACAAGCAATAACCATCTAAACTAAAACACGATAATCAACAATAATAATGTAAAGAGATAAGGAAAGAAACAACCAAACCAAGACACCAAGATTTTATAGTGGTTCGGATACGAAGCACCTCTTCGCCATAATCCACTCCTTGAGTATCCGACTCGAGATTTCACTATGTCAACAAGCTCCCTTTAGGCGGAGAAAACCGTTTACACGTCGTTTACGTTATTTTTCGACACTAAGCTAAATGTCGAGTCCTAATCTTAGCTAGAACGAATCTACCACTTCACAAGATATACACACTCACAAGATCTACTCTATCGGATTATCGTATGATATTCCGAATCACACAAATACACAAGATAAATACAATAGAGTTTTGGTACTTAGAAGAAAATAGGAGAGATCACTAATTAACACTTTGTTTCTTGACGAATACGAGTGTTCTTCTCTTGCAATTGAATGAGAGGGAAGAGATGAGAAGAAGAGATTAGATCACTTAAAACAAGATCTAAGTATGTTAGTGATCAAGAGTTTTAGTGAGAGAAAGAAGGTTTAGAGAAAGAAAGAAAAGACTAAAAAATTTCGTGAAAAGAGGAATTATTTTTCTGCTGGGAATGGAGCAGTATTTATAGGCAGGGAATCCCAACAGCTCTCTGGGGGCGGTCCTGACAGTCCCTTATATATAAGGGGGCCGCCGCCTAGACTCCGCTCCTTTTTTTGTCTTTTTGTGGGGAAGGTTGTATATGGTGTAGAAGCTTCCGTTTTGGGGGGGAAATTTAAATTTCAAATTTGAATTTCAAATTTTAAGTTTTTAATAAAACTTTTTATTTTAATTAGAAAATATTTTGTAAAAGTATTTTTGAAAAAATACTTTTGTAGAATTAAAAGTGAGGATTAAGAGAAAAATATTTTCTTGATCACTAATCATGCTTAATTATTTTGTTTGTCCATACCTTAAGTGATCACTAATCTTAGAAATGAAATTTTACATTTAATAATTTGTAAACGTTTATTTTTATTGTAAACGTTTTTACATTTTGTTATTATCAAAACGTTGAGAGGTCAACTGCTAAAGGGAGCTAATAACAATAAAATAATCGATTTTAGGCATTATTTGGTTTAACTAATCCCCCCTTGATTGGAATGATGGACAAAGATATAAACTCGTATGTTAAATGAAAATTAAAGAAGGACAAATTATTAAATGTCGTTATGTTTCTTCTTAATAAAACAAATAAAATTTTATAAATAGGACAAACCAGAACCCGACTTGACCCGACCCGACTGGACCCGACCCGTTTGACCCAAACCCGACTAACCCGAGTTCAAATAGGGTCGGGTTCGGGTATATTATTTTTAGCCTCGACCCGACTTGGACCCGACCTGTTTGACCCGAACCCGACCAACCCGACCCGATTGACACCCCTAAGTGCAAGACAAATATCTTTCAAGTTAACACATTGTATTCAATTTAACAAAAGAAGAGTTTCATTCAACCAACAAGAAACTCATACACTAGCACATCCAACTAATACATTCAACATAAAATAAAACTAGAGCTAATACAAGATAGAGAGAAACAATACTACATAAGTCTTAAATGATTCATGATTCATAGAGAATGACTTTTTAAGCAAAAGGTTTGGGGTTTCACATTTATGAAAACATTTAGATATTTTTAAAGTGGGGGTGGAAAGTGTGAAGTGATTGCGGTAGTAAGAAGATATTCAAGATGAGCAAACATGATATTCATCTTATCTCTTAGGGTGAAGAAAAGATTTTGGTTGTGAGAACAACATATGCAAGTTGACCCATGATACTCATGATAGTTGTAGAAAAGAGGATGACCCATGATAGGTGGTTGAGGTTGTGGTGGTGATGTGGTGTGATGAGTGTGATCAAGAGAAGTGATTAGGGACAAAGAAAGCGTTGTAACATCCTAAAATTTTCGAAATTTTGAAAGACGATTTTACCCTTTGACTTTTAGGGTCTGGCTTGACTTATAAGAACGATCATCTAAATCACGTATTCACGGCTCGGACTCTAAAGCAATTTGATGTGAAACGATATTCCAGACAACTTTTTAGTTTTGACCGAGACCCGAAAACAATCAGAAGGTGACTGAAATGCCCTCGCAAAAAATTTTGAACACAACACGTACCGACCCAAAATAATTAAATTTATATTTAATTTTTATTTTTTATTAAATAAAAAGTATTTTATAATTGTTTAATATTTCATTCAAAAATGTTTGTTTAAAAACGCGAATGTTCAAAATAAAGTTTTAACTTTACGGACAAAGCTTGCTCGCGACACTTAATAGTACCAAACTAATAAATAATAATCATTTTAATATATTTTATAAAAATATTTATAAAATAATAGTCGAGTGAGTACTCATTTTGTTGGAAAAATTATTTAGAAAACAATGGCGCAACTTTCGTATTTTTAACCGTCCGTTAACTAGCCTAATCGAGCCCCGAACAATTAATTAACAAAAATTACACTTATGGTCCCTGTGGTAATATTTTCAATTTTATCCCTCAACTATATTAAACATGCCACATTTTTTTTTGAAACTTCATACTATAAATATATGTCACTAGGGTTACACAATTTATATATAACACTCTCATCTCCATCCTCTCCTCTCTATAACAAATCCGGCGCCACCCCATCTCCGGCCGACTTTTCCGGCCACCCCAAACGCCGGCCATACCACAACCATCATCATCCCTATACGTCATCCTCGTCACCACCTCTTCACCATCCTCGTCAACATCATCTCATCGCAACGCCACAGCCACCCCATCCCCGTCACCCTCAGCACATCGTCATCATCACCACATCAAAAAGGGGGTGTTCGTTATGTGGTTAACACGAATAGGGTCCGTTTGGTTCTTGTTTCACAGAAAAGGGGTGCGTTCGGTTGCGTTATAACAGCACCAAAAGGTGCGTTTGGTTTTCTATAAACACCAAAGGGTGCGTTGGATTTATTGAAGCAGCAGACGAGTGCGTTCGTTTCGTGGCAGCCACCGCCATAAATGGGTGTTTGTTGACTGTGGTTTCACCACAGTTAGGATGCGTTTGGGTTGGTATGGATTAGGGTGCGTTTGGTTTATAAACCACCCACAAGGGGTGCGTTTGGCTAGTAGCACCGCGCACAAGGTTGCGTTTGGATGGGGCAGCCACCGTTAGGGTGCGTTGGGTTGGGTTATAACACAAAAGGATGCGTTTGGGTTTTGATTCAGCAACATAGGGTCTGTTTGGTTTTATAAAACACAACAAGTGTGCGTTTGGTTTACATATAAGCCGCACAAGGGTGCGTTTGGTTGAACAGAAACTGTAAGGTTGTGTTTGGGTTAGCAGCAGCTTAGGGGTGTGGTTGTTTTGAGTTTCGGCAGCTCACATAGGGCGCGTTTGGTTTTACCAAAACAGCTAGGGGTGTTTGTTTTTGGTTATTAACAAGATAAGGGTGCGTTTGGTTTGGTTTGAATCGGTTAATAAAAACTTTAAAAGATTTCATATATATATATATATATATATATAAATATATATTAATATATATATATTAAAACCGGATCTAAATGGTGGTATTGGTTAAATAAATACTCTATTTATTATTTTCGTTTTTGTGCTTCTAATAACCTTAAGGGGATGTGTTTGGGTTTGCAACATGTATTGAATTGAGGGAATATGATTAACTTTTGTTAATATGGAAAACTTTAAAATAAACAAATAGGTCATGCCGGGATTTTTATAAACTGCTTTTATAAACTGCTACGTTTAGCAAATTTTTACAAATCTACTTTATTTATTATCGTGAAAGAGTCTTAAAAATTATTAAATCGTGATGACCCGATAATTAAACGTAAGCAATAATTTTTGAGATTTCATTTATCTAGTCCACAACTTTACAACGTGCGTTTATTTGTATAAGGGAACTTTCTACTAAATCATTTGGGGATATCTGGGCACGTGTCTAATTACTTAGTGTCATTTATTTTATCACCTTTCTTATATGATACTTGTAAGGTATAAAATATTATTTTATAATTTTATAATTGTCAACTAGAAATTAACATCATAACCTTTGTAAAAGCTTTAAAAACATAGTGTACATGGTTTGTAACTTTAAAACGTACGATTACTTTTATGCTAAGAACTTTTTATTTATTTAAGTGGTGATTTTCTAAAACGTGTCGAATTATTTTGTTTAATCATTTACTCACGTTTCTTAAACAATATTTGCAAAGTATTATATACTTCAAATTATTCATCTGATTGTTTGTCTTATTATATAATTCACCATATGAATTATATAATTACTTATTTTCATATGTAATAGATACGGAATATATTACATACATTGTTATATGATTCACCATATGAATTATATATGCTTCTTGATTTATTTATTTAACCAACCACCAAACTATTCCAACTTTAAATCTAAATCTTTAATCAACGTGTCACGTTGATATACTCACTCATCGGGAAACCCAAATACATCATCCTAGGCTAGTAGGATATAACCGTTAAGATAAGCTGCAACTTCTTGGTCGAGCCGTTTTAGTTTTCCGTTCTGTCTGGCGCTTAATATGCGCATTCCCGCCAATCGTTCTACAACATCGATGTGAGTTTATAGCCCCTCTTTCACTTGCTTTACATTTACTTTACAAATCTCGGGGGAGAATACATGCTAAATACAACTTGTTTACATACTCATTACGAACTCGATTACTTGATTTATATCACACTCTTTTCTACTTATGGATTTAAGTACTCAAAGCTATTTACGAATACAACAGTTAATTTTTATTGGACACAAGTAGTTTCGGTTATCATTTCCTGTTTACGTGTTTGCCTAAGTAACATAACCCACCATTGCCCATTATCATGAACTGTTAAATTCTTGACCGGAGGACCGGTTAAGGAAGCGCGAGTGTATAAATAGATCTATTTGGGATTGACATCCCTGTTCGGGTGAGTAGCTCTCACTAGTTTCGACTGTACTGAAACAACGAATGCATACATGTCGGAACAATTTGGATGTTTACGGGTTTGAACATCTACACGGGCACATTTCGTTAGATGTCAAGCTTCAGTGTCATGAGCTTAGTGCAACAGTAGATATTATTTATGTGGTACTGTATTTGTTATAGTAGACCCATAGCGCAACAACGTTCACATGAAATGAACCACTTACAGTGCCTGAAAAGATTGGCATACAATTAAGTCTACGTAGCGGTTGCATGAACTTGGGTAATGAATTCTATGGTTTATTACCACACTGGGGATATTACGTTGCTTGGAATAAAGTGGCAATACATACTTGAAACATTTTGGTGACATTAAATTGGTCATGCATTCTTTTTAAATCTTTGGGATAAAATTTGTACATTTTGGTGACATTAAATTGGTCATGCATTCTTTATAAATCTTTGGGATAAAATTTGTACTTTTGGTGACATTAAATTGGTCATGCATTCTTTATAAATCTTTGGATTCCAACATTTACATTTATACTTACAAAACTCTATGAACTCACCAACTTTAATGTTGACACTTTTAAGCATGTTTTTCTCAGGTGAATTAGATGCTTGGCTTACTTGATGTGCAATGGAGTCTAAAATTGACAAGATTTCATTTATGGATTTCTACTTACATACAAATGATCAAATCTCGTTGGATTATTTTCAAAACTTTTCATGGTTCGATGCATTTATGGAGACAAATGAAGTGGTATTCCGCTGCGTTGTTATATTTTTGGGGGTGTTACAGATTGGTATCAGAGCCAAGGTTATAGAGAACTAGGTTGCATATTTTACCCTAGACTATAACCACTTTCACAAATATTGCATCACATCAAACATTTTCAAAGTGCATACAAACTACTTGCTTATGTGCTTACATTACGTGCTGCATTAAGTACTTACGTGGCATACATATATGTAATATATATGCTTACACCTTTCGCGTTTATCGCACGTTTACTTATATTAGAGTTATTTATATAAATACCAGAGCATTTCTTTAGACATTGTGAGTTGCACAATGGTCTCGATTATACCTCAGACATTGTGAGTTATACAATGGTCTCATCTTACTTCTTAGACATTGTGAGTTGCACAATGGTCTCAATTATACCTCAGACATTGTGAGTTATACAATGGTCTCATCTTACTTCTTTTTCCTCATAGCTTTATACAATATCGTATTACGCGAAGACTGTTATAATTTTTTTTTGTTTACATGGAATTATGTATGAATCTAAGTATTACAAGTCTTGTATGGGCGGGACTTGTAATATAAGGATTGATAAGATAATTGCTATGTAAGCAAAACCCGTCACAGTTCTGTTACATGGAATTATGTATGAATCTAAGTATTACAAGTCTTGTATGGGCGGGACTTGTAATATAAGGATTGATATGATAATTGCTATGTAAACAAAACCCGCCACAGTTCTGTTCACATGGATTTATGTGTGAATCTTAGTATTACAAGTCTTGTATGGGCGGGACTTGTAATAGGAGGATTTATATGATAATTGCTATGTTAACTCGTTCGTAAAGACTTTTACCTTATTTACTCTAACCGAGTACTCATTAACTGTCTTAAACTCTATGTCGATCTTCCCTGATTGTTTTACTCCCCGTCTCCGAAGACGAGTTTTAAATACTCGTTCCATACTCATTAGAGCATCGGCATCGTTATGTCATTCACCACCTTGAAAACTTTGTGTGTACGCGTGTTATATCAGAAATTATTAAGTAGGATGATTTATAATCTCTTTATTTAAAAGGATTGGGACGCCTCTTCAGTTAAATAAAGAAATTGTAAATCACCGAACCATAAGTTTATCAATTCATTATTTACATAAATTGGGACGCTTCTTTATGCAAATAATAAATTATAAATGAGTGGGCTTAATGGTATCCGATATGACACGAGTATGAACCTGAAATCGATAATCATCAGAATCCGTTAAAAGGGTCTAGAGACACAATCGTGTCTTGCCACTCAGCAGAATCTTAAGGCCTCACTTGGAGCTACCTTATCACATTCTTAAGTTATTACTTTTGCCGTTGCTAATCCTCGCGATCACGAACTGTTCGTGGAACTAACAGACTTGTTACACACTTGAGCTAATGGAGTTGATTCATCTTCGAACTAACGACTGAGTACCATATTCCGCCGTCCATCGCTTAAGCTCTTCCGCGAGCTCCTCCTAATTTTTAAACCTTATTCTGGGAATATTGTCTCTCGAAATGTCCTCATTCTCGGCATCCCATCACCATTTGTTATAGTATTGACGTTATGGTCGCTGCTGTTGGGTCCTGGAGCGGTCCCGACTGATACAACTTTATCCAATAGGTAATGCAACTCCCCTTAAACGAGATAAACACCTATCGACGAAACAGATAGTTAGACTATTCATTTCGGGCCACTAGTAGGAAGACTTAGGTCGCGATACATCCTAGTACTGCCAAGTAAGTTGGGTACTTACATACATAAGTCACGTTGATGTGAATCATCGAACATTACAGATAGTAGAAACGAGACTCCGTCCTCGGACGTTTAGAAACTTTTACAAACGCACTCACGTGACTACACTTTCTTTTTGATGATTTCACTATTAAGAGATTTTTTTAACGCGGTTATACCAGTCATAAGATTTGTAACGATATATTTTGGGATACCCATTGTGATGGATTAAAAATCCTGGACAAACCTAGCCGAAATTTATAGATATTAAGAAATGCCGAAACATTAGATATTGCTGAATAAAGTTATCAGCGTCTTGTTTAGGACGAGTTTATTTAACCTTAAGTCTTTCCTTGGTCACACAATCGGATAACACAAATTTAATCTCGGGACGAGATTTCTTTAAGGGGTAGGTACTGTAACATCCGAGAATTTTTGAAATTTCGAATGACGATTTTACCCTTTGACTTTTAGGGTATGGCTTGACTTTTTGACTTTTGGTCTTTTATTGTCTCTAAAAAAATAATTACCGCGTGACCGGTAAAATCTTCGGAACATATTTTAAATAATAAATCATATTTATTATTTCATCTCTCAAGAGAGTTATTTTTAACTTATTTGATTCCAAAACGAAAAAGGATATATATTAATTCATAGTTGATTTATCAAATCGAACCACATAAATCACGTTTTCTCGGATTCCGGACCCTAAATCAATTTGATGTATCAACATAATTTCAGACAACTTTTAGTCTTAAACCCGAGACTATGTAAAACAAGCAGAAGAGGCTAAAACAGCCTCGCAAAGTTTTGAAAACTGCACATAACGGGTAACGATACACAAAAATAATTAAATTTATTTTTAATTATCACTATTTATTTAATAAAATTATTTAATATTTTACTTATTTAAGCGTTGTTGATAACGCGAATATCCGAGTTAAAATGTCTTTTTATTTTTAACCAAGTCACAAAATAAATAACATATATTTATTTTTAATGTTATAAAAATATTTATGAAATATTATCAAGTAAATACTCATTTTTATCGGAAAAATGATTCCGAACACAATGGCGCAAGTTTCGTATTTTAATTCATCCGTTAAGTCGCTCAAACGAGTCCCGAACCGTTATTTAACGAAAGTTACACTTTTGGTCCCTGTGAAATATTTACACAATTAACCCTCAATTATTATACACATTACACTTTCATTTTAAAGTTTTATATATATATAAAAATTATATATCTTTTTTTCATTTCATAACAAAAAACACACATACATATACAATTCTCTCTCTCCCTCAATTTGTCCGGCCACCGCCGGCCACCCCTCCGCCACCACCGTCGCCGTCGCCGGCCACCGGAAAACTTTTCCGGTGAGATTTCCGGCCGAATCCAAAAAGGTTTCTCTTTACCGGATCTACCCGATCCCCACTACCACTCTCCTCCACGCGCCATTCCCCCCCCCCCCACCGGCTGCCACAGCCGCCGCCACCACCGACGCCACCACCATAATCACCACCTCTACGCCACCACCACCATAAGGGTCCATTTGGTTCTTGAGTTAGCACCAAGGGTGCGCTCGGTTTGATTTTTCACCGAGACAGGGTGCGTTTGTTTTTGTCTCACAGCCGAGGGTGCGTCGGGTGGTGGGTTAAAAGCCGGGGTGTGTCGAGTTGGCCTTAACAACAAAAAGGGGTGTGTCTGGGGTCCGGGTCAGCAGCAAGAGGCTGCGTTTGGTTTAGTTATAACCTGAGAGGGTGCGTTCGGTTCGAGTTGTCACAAAAGGGTGCGTCGTGTTTGGTCTTTAACAACAAAAGGGTCTTTGTTCGGGGGTTCAGCAGCGGGTGTGTTCGGTTTAAAAACGCAGCGGGTGCGTTGGGTTGTCATACAACAGATTAGGGTAGCGTTTGGTTTACAGAAATAGCTAGGGGGTGTTTGGTTTGGCTGTCACGCACACCGAAGGGTGCGTTTTGACTGTTACCGCAGATTAGGGTGTGTTTGGTTTTGTAGAAAATAATTAGGGTGCGTTTGGTTGCTGTCAATACCGAAAAGGATGCGTCTGGTTTGCTTAAAAACACACCAGGGGTGCGTTTGGTTTCGGGTCAAATAGATTAGGGTGCGTTTTGTTTAGTAGAAACCAATACGGGTGTGTTTAGATGGCTGTTTAACAGTCATGGGGTACGTTTGGTTTAGCGGGAACCGCACAAGGGTACGTTTGGTTGTGGGTTTAATAGCCCGCAAGGGGCGTTTGGTTGGGCAGAAAACAACATAAGGGGGTGTTTGTTTGGTTTGGCAGATTTGCCAAACAAGTACGTTTGGGTTAGCAGGAAAACCGAATAGGGTGCGTTTGGGTTAGCAGTTTCACCATAAGGGCGCGTTTGGGTGAGCAGAAACAACTTTAGGGTGCGTTTGGTTCATATAAAACGATGAGTAAATATAACTTAAGGTTTTAAAAATATTAAAATCGGATATATATAAAGGTGGTTAAATGGTTAAATAAATGTAATAATCATTATATTGTTTAGTTTAGAAATATATATATAAATATATATATATTTAAAGCACGAGGATATTGACAAACCAAACGATTTGTTTTGAAAAGTGAGAGCGAGAAACACTTATGGATTTTATAAATATGGAAAACGTTATATAAACGGGAAAAGTCATGATGAAATTTATATAATTTTCTATATATATTTATGATTCACAAAAACTGCTATTACTTTAGAAACCGATAAAAGGACTAAATTATATTTTAAAAATATACTAAAATATAACTATACGATAATATGACCAATGAACGAAAACTATACTTTTACAATGAGATAACTATTTTAGACACGACCCGTCGAGGAAACGAAATATAAATTTATAAAATATTATTTTATATTTTATAATTGTCCGCTAGGAGATAACATCATAATTGTTGTAAAAGCTTTACAAACATCGTTTGTTTAAACTATAACTTTAAGACGTGTGTCTGCATTTATGCAAGTACTTTTTATTAATTAAATTGGTGTCAAAATATCTTGTTTCAATTATTTTCTCACGTTCCTTATATAATACCTGTAAAGTATTATATACTTCACATTAATCTTTGGATTGTATATCTTTGTTATATATTCACGGTATGAGTTATATAAGGGTTTATTTTTCATATGTAATATATACGGGATATATTACATACTTTGCGTTCACTTTTCAATTTATTTATTTAACCAACCACCAAACTATTACAACTTTAAATCTAAATCTTTTATCAACGTGTCTCGTTGACGTAACCATTCATCAGAAAACCCAAATACATTATCCTAGGCTAGTGGGACACAGCCGTTAAGATTAGCTGCAACTTCTTGATCGAGCCGCTTCGTCTTCCGTTTGTGTTGTGCATATTAGATGCCTATCTGTCAATCATTCTACATCATCGAGGTGAGTTTCATAACCTCTCTGAACCTCGGTAAGTCGTCCTCGTAGTTTAACATTCATATGTTACTTGCCATGTAGTTTAACGAAAGCCTCGGTTTCGCATGACTTGCACACGACCTATAACCCAAACGTGACTAATATGTACGTACTCATATGAAGACCTTGGTCGTGGCATACATGAAATAACAATGTATAAGTAACTGATGTAAACAACGTAGCATGCGTAAGAACAAATGTAAGCATACCATTGATGAAAAACGAGTAACAAGAAAACTTTATAAAACTTTAAACGTATGCATGATTGTAAACGTTGGCTCGCTAAGGACACGGGGATGCTAGGGTTTTACGTACATTGCATAGGACCCTTAGAATGAGGCCTCGCTGCCTTGATCGTAACCAAATAACACGGGACGAACCACAGCGAGCCTTTTGCTCGCTGAATTGGGACGTCACAGACCTAACTAAACCGAGTGAGAGCATGCTCGTTGGTTTGTATCCAAGCCTCGTAGATACTTGGCACCATGAGACGTACCTTACTCGTACCCAAACGTAACACAGTGGGAGGCTGCCACTGTTGAAACCATGGGTTCGCAGCAGGCTACTGCCACTGTTGCAGCCAAATGGGTTGCGAAAACACAGCCACACCTTTAGTTCGACCTTCATCCACCTCGTGATTAACCTTATAGGAGTAGAACCATGCGGGTTTAATGGAAAGATAGTTATACATGCGTACGTATACAATGTGAAGAAGAAGAAAAACCTAGATAGAAACTATTAAGTGTGCGTTGGGTGCAAGAAAAAGACACCACAACAGTGGCTGTCAAACCCACTGTTGGGTCGACACAAATCAGAAAAAAAGGGAAAAGGAAATAGTAGCCATGTGGGTTTTAGTATAAAGAAATGATACATGTGACATTTTAAAACTTGCAAATTTTAAACTTGCAAATTTTAGACGTGAGGAAGTATGGAAAACATGCATGTTTTCGAGTCCTTGGGTCGTCCCATGTCGAGACTCAAACGAAATGGGTAAACTCGCGAGCGAAACGGGATTTACTCAAAAAGTTAGAAAACTATAAAAACAACAATTTTTGACGAATTAGGAGTAATAACGACGAAATTAATTTATAAATAAATTTAACACGGTTAATATAAATTCTTTGACGCTAAAAAACATTTAAAGGCTTATTCGGGTTTAAAACATAAAAGTTTTAGGATTAAAAGCGTAGGAATTGAAATAAACATTCGATAAATACTATTTTAGGAAAATTAATGAATTACATGTGATAGTATGGAAAGTAAAAGGGTTAATTGTGTAATTTACTAAATGTAGAAAATAGAGGAACTAAAACTTACTATTTTGGAATTTAATCAATTATTTAAACAAAGACGACGACCCGAAAAAAAAACTGGCGAGACTACGAATTAATTAAACGACAATGCACTTGGATGACCCAATTGCATAATTCATTTCATACCTTAAGTTTTTAGAATGTAAACTCAGATTTGTCATAATTACTTAGGTGTTTGACCGAGCCACTATTTGACGTGCATTGATCCATTATCAATTCCAGACGATTAATTGATAAGGTGAGTTTTCATAGCCCCTACTTTACTGTTTTAAATCATCTTTTGGGGTGAGAACATTGCTTATTTTTAACAGTTGAACACAAGTACATTCACTGATTTACTATTGGGTCTAAGTCCCTATTCAACCCAACTTGCTATATTGCCCAATTTATCATGAACCGTTAATTGCTCGTAAGCGCGAATGTTATGGATAGATCTATCGGGGTTGACATCCCTGTTTGTCTTGGACTGACATTAGTCAAGTGATTGCTTAGTAAAGCAACACACGTAATTATAAAATATAATATGATAGCAAATTACCAAATTACCCTTGAGGACAAAGGTAAAAAGAAAAATCTTCACAAATATATATATATATATATATATAATATAATACGTATATTAACCGGGAAATATGATTCCCGAGTCGTTATTCCCCAACGATTTGTGAAATTAAAACCACGTTTGTTGTTCGGACAATGATTTGAATTAAAAACAAAGATTGATTTGATTATCTACTTCTACAAATTAAAATAAGCAAATGATAACAATTAAGTACGAAAACAAATAACGGGAAATTAACTTTAACTAAAAACGCAAAACGGGAACCCTAAACGGTAGTTAAAAACCCTAAATTTCCAAAATTAAACCTAAATTGAAATTTTCTTTTTAAATAGACTCTAATTGACTAAAAAATAAGTTAAAAAAAACTAAAACAAAAACGGAGTTGAATTGAGCTTAAAAACACGAAAAACAAGAACAAAAATGAATCCCGTTCTTTAAAAATTGAAATTTTGCAATTTTAACCCTACGAAAGCAAAAATAATTTTCCTAGAAACTTTATGATAAGATAAAATTTTCTAAAAAAGATTTATATTTTTTGATTATTTTTCTATTTTTTATGAATTTTTAAAGTTTTTAATAAAAATAAATGTTTAAAAATACTAAACTAATTATAAAAGTTCTAAAAAATACAAAAAATAGCTTGAACTAAAAGAGACCTAGAAAAAATAAGCTTGATTACACAGCTTATCGAATAAGCTGTAAAACAGCTTAAAAGACAGAAAAATATAAAACTTTCTTTTTTAGCTTTTATATAGAACTTAAGAACTTGAAATTATAAAATAAGCTAAACCTAAGACTTAAAAAGCTACTCTTACACTAATCCTAACCTAATAAGCTAACCTAACTTAGAAACAAGCATAGAATCAAAACAATAAGCTGAAAATCACAAATAAGCTTTCAAGAG
>BQNB010149125.1:0-16209 GCA_026074375.1 Tanacetum coccineum | reverse complement strand
AGACAGTAGGTTTTACATTTTATAGAGATAGAACACCTCATGATGATTCCAAAAAGGTAAGAAACTCAAAAAACGGATTAATAATGAGAAATATACAATAAAAATACGATTTACGTTAATACCGGGTTTTATAAAACTATTTTTATAAAAGTTACTATTCATGACAGAAACTTTTATTTTTGTAAACCTCATAAATCAATAGAACTTTCAATTACGAGATCGTGCTCGAAAGAATCGTTAAAAACGGAGCTATAACGAAGAAAATACGACATTTACGATAACAAAAACGATATAAATAAAGTTAGGATCTGGTGTGAACAGTAAAAGTTACTGTTCACCAATAGGTCCAATATTTGAAAATGTCAAATTTTGATAACTCGTCCTAATACGAAAACGTGAGCATAAGAAACGTCAAAATCGGACTTTAAACGCAAAAGTTATGCCAGTTTTACTAAAACGGTAATTATAAACGTTTTGATTTTATAAGTATGATTTCACTAAAACGATTAGATGGTGATTGAGCTATATAGACCTATATATGGTATTAGTTAATCAAAGTGATTAGTGCTTACACGACCTATGTTAACTTAGGTTGCATTCGATCATTTACGTGACACTTTATCTGTGATATTTGGATTATCATTCACTCGAGGTGAGTTCATAGCCCCATGTTTTACTGGTTTTAAATATATTTTTGGGGTGAGAACATGCTTTGTTTTACAATTGGACGCAAGAAACTTTGAAATACTTACTGTTTTGGATATTGTATTCCATGCAATACTTACTGTTTTGAATATTGTATACCATGCAATACTTACTGTTTTGGATATTGTATACCATGCAATACACACTCTAAACAATTGCGGTCCTACACTCATACATTTTACAAACCTATGAATTCACCAACTTTATGTTGACCGTTTTAAGCATGTTTTTCTCAGGTTAATAAGGTACAAGAAACAAGGATACATTGGTGGTCTACATTGTGGAGTCATTTCTATAAAGATTTACGTGCATCACATTTTGGGGATATTTGTCATGTAGAAAAATCTTCGCATTTTCAAGAATGAACAAGTTTAGCTGTTGAGCTTTTGTAACAATAATTTATTAAATCCAATGTATCATTTTCAAACGACACGTTTAGTGGTCGTTCTCTCATGTCTTGTGCAATGTTATTATGAAGTAACGCTCCCGGATCCTTATTCCGCTGCGACCCATTTTGGGGGTGTTACAATATATCCAAGCACGGCAAATGAATCACACCGTCAAATACCTAAGTAAATACGGCCAGTCTTAGTCTATAAGTTTAGGCTAAAGGCTTAATGTATAAACTATAATAAATTGCTAGTTTATATATACTGTTATCACTTGTGTAATGGTGCACATGTTTATTGTATTTGTATTCACATGTTGGCTCTTGGGAAGGTATACGATTTCACATGTTTTAGTCTATTTATAAACGTTATTAATAAATATTCCTATTTATTAAGTCGTCGGTTAACTTGTATAATATCCAAATGTAATTCGTCTGGTACGCTATGTATTTATAACATCACTTTTGTTTATAAATAACCTTAGGTTTTCTATAATTACAATTACAGTCCTTATGTTTATGAAGTATAGTATTTACACTTTAAACCCTTAGGTTTCCAAAGTTATACTTTTAGTCCTTCAACTTTTCAATAATTACACTTTAAGTCCTTATATATTTCAAATAGCCCCTTAAGTTTTTGGAATATCAAAACAGCCCCTAAAGTTTATAGAATATAGTTTTGATGATTTTAGTCCCCCAAGTTTACAAGTTTGCACTTTTAGTCCCTTAATCTTGAAAAATCACATTTTAAGTCCAATTAAGTTTTGGAAAGTGGCAATAGGTTTTATTAGTTTTAAATAAGCCATTTAAGATGTCTCAACTTGTAAATAAGCTTGGTGAGCTTATTTTGAGCTTATTAGGCTTATTGGACCCGATATGGTCCATTAAGCATTCCAAGGTTCCATTTAGGATTTAAAAAGTACATGGGCTCTCAATAAGCTCATTCAAACTTATTGGAATTGTTAAGGTTGAAAAATAAGCTTGGACGAGCTTATTTGAGCTTTTTCGAGCTCATTGGGCTTGTTAGCCCAACAACCTTAACCCGTATGTTTTCATAGGTCCATTAAGCATTTCCTTAATTGGCCCAACTTATTTTCTCATCTTATTAAACTTATTTAGGTCTGTTTTAAGCTGTTTTACCTCGTGGCTTATTTAATAAGCCATTAAGCTCTGATAATGGGCTTGTTGGGCCCATTACGAGCCCGATATGTGTTTTATGTGTTTGGGCTCGTTCCATTTGGGTCCATTAGCTTGGATAGGGTTAATATAAGTCCTATAAGCCGTTTAAGCTCACAAATAAGCTGCCAAAGCTTATTTGTGGCTTATGGGTTTATGGTAGTCACATAAATGGGCCACCAAGCCCATTATGGGTTTGGTTTGGTTTTTAACTATATCGTAGGGTCCATGTGAGCCAATAAGCATATAGGTCCTTTAATAAGCTCGTGGAGCTTATTAATAAGTTATGACCTCCTAGATACGGTCCGTTGGGCCTGTTTGGGTTTAATGGGCCCATTCACTGCCCGTTAAGGTTTTCTTTTCATGTATGCTTATTACTTACGAGTTCAATAAGTCCTTAATCCACAATAAGCTCGAATGAGCTTATTAATAAGCTAAGGTCCCCACTGTTAGGCCTGTTAGGCCCGAATGTTGTTTGTTTGGATTTAACGAGACTACAAGTGGCCCGTTAAGCTTTCTAGTGTTTCTTAGGACTCGTTAGTATACTAGTAACAAATGTGAGCTTTTTTAACATGCGTAAGGGTCGTGTTCGCCACATGCACACATTAGATAAGGTTGAATACACATTCCCTAGCCACCACGTCGCATGTACTTTAAAAATTTACGTATGGTTTTCGTACAACTCATGCATAAGGGTTTTTATTCGCGTTAGTGTCCAAGTTTTCATATAAATGAAACGTTTAAGATCTTGCTTGTTATTAAGTCACGTGGTACATGTTTCTTTACATTTAAACACCACACAAGGTCGTATATACGTAATAACATTGCGTATAACACGTATGTTTTATATTTAATATGCATGAACTCACGTTAGCGTATCATTTATATGTTAACGTGACATATTGGCCAGTTAACCAGGAAAACAAGTATAATACGATTTGTATAGGTTCAAATGTAACTTACAAGAGTCCTAGCATTCTTGGTTTTAGTATACGTGAGTAAGTGTAGCAACCCACGTGTGTAATACACAATCAAATACCAAACCCTAAGCTTTAAAGCTTTGTAAACACCCAACCTTAGCTCATGTATTCTTTGTACACTCGTATGATAATCCTAGTTGTGTTTGTAGATTCAAACGAACAAATGGAAGTGTTTGTTTGTGGTTTGTGACTCGAACAAGAGAGGCAAATGTGTGTTTTAGTTGTTTGAGTGTTTGGGAGTTGTAAGGGTGCTAAATGGTGAATGTACATGGGTATTTATAAGGAAGAATACTAGTTAACTTTCCTAGTCCCTTACACTAGCCAAAACCGGCCCTAACTAGGTGGTTTTTGAGACTTCTAGTTAGCAAGACATGGTTTTGATAAAATATCCTAGTACATGTCTTAATTAGAAGATCATAGTACAAGATTTACCAAGGATTTTGAAAATCTTATGATTTTATGTGTTGGTTTGATTATTGCCGCGGCATCCAAGAGAAGAGAGAGCAAAAGAATCTTTATCCATTGTGTAATAAGCCTAACTAGGGAACATTAAGGGCTAACATTAATTAAAGAGGGTTTGTACAAGTACTTAGGGAATCATTAGAAGATTTTCTAGTTGTTTTGATCCCATAATTCGGCCCTAGTGGGTATTAACATAAGAATTGATTAAATTTTGTGTTTAAGGTTTATAAGTGGGTATTGGTTTGAGTCTAGGTAAGTCTAGGTATTTTCGGGGTGTGTCCAAATGTATTTTATTGCGAAACATAAGCCTTTTACGTGACCAAATAAAAATAAAATATGCAAAGTTAATAATTATCTTCTTAATAATTATATAACACTTGTTTGATGCATGCCTTAATTTATTTAATGACTGTTTATATTAATTGATTATTTCTAGTCTACACGATTTAGCTTAAAAGTTAATTTAAAAGTAAACGCGTATTGGACCAAAATAAATAGTGATGAATAGTAGGAGTCGTAAAATGACCTGAAATTGAGAAATGTTACAAGTATAATCTAGTTTATCGCTATCTTTAGTTTTAATTAAAAACCAAAAACCAAAAGATATTCAAGCATTAAATTGGGAATATTTTTCGTGATTTTCAAATTCATCTCTCGTTGGGACACGACATCCGGAAGATAAACTATTACTTTTCCTAAAGTAATTTTTATCCAACGTGATTACTTATATATATTACTCGACTAGTCATTTACGACGAATCAGTTTTTGGCGCCTATGCCGGGGAGAGTTGTACGATTTTCACGTGTTGTTTCGAAGTGAATGCCTTGAAGATCCTTTCTCTTTTGAAAGTTTAATTTCGTACTTATAAAAATAAAAATCAAAAAAATATTTTCTATTTCTATTTTATTTTCTTTTATATAAAATTTAAAAAAAATACCAAAAATATTTTCATTTTATTTTCTTTTAATATAAAAATCCAAAAATATTTCTTATTTTTAATATCTTTATAAAATCCAAAAACATTTTCTTATTTCTTTTTTTATATATATTATCTTATCCTTCTATATAGTGCACGAGCACACGTTCTTCCGCTAGACGACTTTTATCTCCTATTGAAGATCCCGAAAGGTTAAATGTCGAAGAAGAAATCAAGTGAACGTCACTCCTGTTTTGATCTAGAAGACGACGATATGGCGGACAAGTTCAACGCAGGGTCTGATACCCGATACTTTCCGACGATGGAGGAGTTATTCATGGACCAACGATGGTGTAGGGGATGAATTCGTGTACCCATTCTTGCTAATCAATTCGAATTGAAGATCAGTTTACTTAATCTAGTAACCGCCATCGCTTTTCATGGTTTTGAAAATGATGATCCTCATTCCCTTATTTGACGATTCACGAAAATAACACAAACAGTGAAACTTAATAACGTTCCGAGTGACGTTGTTAAACTATTGTTATTTCAGTTTCTTTGAAGGAGCTAGCCACGGAACTGGCTGAAAACGAACCTCCAATTCATATCCATACTTGGAAACGATTCTTGAATCCCAAGATTCGTGTAAAACGCTTCTTTCCTCCTTCTAAGACCACCAAGCTTCGAAATGAAATCACGAGATTTCAACAAAGATTCGGTGAGACATTTTCTGAAGCCTGGGACCGATTTAAAGATCTTCTTAACAAATGTCCCCATCATGGTTTTTCTCCTCTCTATCAGATTGATACTTTCTACAATAGCTTAAATCAATCTGAGCAGGATTCTCTTAATTCTGTAGCTAATGGTAATTTTGACCCCCCCAAAAAAAAGAATACTCAGAGCCTTGACATTATTTAAGAACAAATCTAAAGTTCAAACTTCCTGAAACAAACCTCAAGTTTCAAGTGCTAGTGGGAGCTCGTCTCAAGATGCTGCTATTACCGCACTCACTAAGCAGGTTGAAGCTCTCGTCTCTTTTATGAACCGACCAGTTAATTCTATACAAAACGGTTGTGAGACTTGTGGTGGTCCACATGCTTATTATGAGTGTCAAGCCGCCGGTGGATACACTCAAGAGAATGTATATGCTACTACGGGAACCTATAACCAGGGTGGTAATTCTTACCAACCCCAAGGTAACCGTAATCTTTTAAGCTATCGTTCTAATAATTACCTCGGACCACCTGGATTTAATAATCAGAATCAAAACAATCAGGGAAACAATCAAGGACATAATCAGGGAAATTATCAAAATAATCCAAACATGAACCCATAAGCTATTTCCGCCCTCACTAGGTATTGATCCTAATTTTTGCACCCATAAGATATTAATGGAATATGATTTTAAACCAGATGTTCAGCACCAAAGACGAGTAAATCCTAAAATCCATGAAGTAATTAAAGCAAAAGTTATCAAACTTCTCGATGTTGGATTGATTTACCCTATCTCTGATAGTCCGTGGGTGAGCCCTGTTCACGTCGTACCCAATAAAGGGGGTATGACAGTAATTACTAATGAAAATAATGAATTAATTCCTACAAGATTGGTCACGGGTTGACATGTTTGTATTGACTACCAAAAGTTAAACGACGCCACCTGTAAAGACCACTTTCCTCTCCCTTTCATGGACCCGATGTTAGAGCGTTTAGCAGGAAACTAATTCTATTGTTTCTTAGATGGTTTTTCTGGATACTTTTAAATTGCTATTGATCCCCAAGACCAGGATGTGGAAACCGTAGGGGGGGGAGGTGAATACGTTTTCCTTAATCAAGTTTAGATTAGTCACTACAAAAATTACATCACTCTCTATTGGCGGTCCCATAAATATATGGGGGCCACCCGATTTATAGGACAACCTCCAGAAAAGGTTTTTCGGACTAGATCTTTTGTATCAAATCACCAATTAAGTTTGACGCAATATGAGAAGTGTCGATAATAGATTTACAATAACTAGTGCATATTCTATCAATATTTCCACACTCACAATGTTTACTACAAAGAGGTAAAAAACCATGGCTAACATAACATACACAACAATTCACACAATCATAAGAACAATGCAAGTGTAAAAGTAAAGCGATAAATGTAAAGACATAAGTAAAGAGAAAGGTAAACGAAAATGCAAACCGACACGGTGATTTATAGTGGTTTGGTCACGAAGCTCTTCTTCGCCCTACTCCACTCCCTGAGTATCCAACTCGAGAGTTACTTCACTAATCAACAAGCTCCCTTTCGACCGAGAAAACCTTATAACGTTGCTTACATTATTTTTCGACACTAAGTTAGATGTCGAGTTCTTCTTCGGGTACAACCAAACCTGTTATGTTTTGTAGCCAACATAACAAACCTTGTGTTTTATGGCCTAAACACATACACCGCGTCGCTTACAATATTTTCTGACACTAAGCTAAGTGTTGAGTCCTAATCTTAGCTAGAACCAATCTACCACTTCACAAATGTATTTTGAGGCCTAAAATACTAACCAACATACAAACACCACATCCTGATTTATACACTATCCGGATCTACACAAATACACAAGAGTTACAATATAGAAATCAAATCTACTCTAAGACTTACAAGTGATCAAATGTAATCACTTCTATGTAACCCACCCAATCTACTACATGAACTACAAGTAATCAAGGATGATCACCTTCATGTAGAGACATCTTATACCTCACTAAATACCCCATGGTATTAGTGGAACTAACATAGAAAGTAACCATGATTAAAGCCTTATGCTAGAACTATGATTAAAGATAAAAAAGAATTTCTATGTATGTGTTAGTGTGTGAACGTGTGTTTTTTATCAAAGAGGAGGGGGGAAGCCTTGGGCTTTTATAGGGAAGTATTGCCTTGAAGAGGTCCCTTTTGTCCAATGGATAATAAGGTGTTTGGACAAAAGAATGCATAACTAGTTTTCCTTCCATCTTCTAGAAGCAAATTCAAAATTTGAATTTATTATTTTCCCTCCATCTTCTAGAAGCTTGTATTTTCCTTTCCCTCGCGCGGATCTTCTAGAAGCTTGGGTTTCCTCCATCTTTTAGAAGTTTGCTTGGGCCTTGATGGGCCCGAGACCTATTTTGCCATTACTAGGCTAGCTGTTTGCGGTTGGCCTAATCAACTAGTACAAGCCATATGAGTAAGAGATGTTCTCGGTGATGTCGATATCGAGTTGATATAATGTATAATTGTGGTGGATAAGGATGGAAAGATATCCATGATTGAAGTTATTACATCTCACGAGTAAGCTTTGTCGGAACTTGTTACGCCGGGTTTTGTGGGACTTGGACATATTTGTCGGTACCAAAACATAAAGAGAAATGGTATAGATTAAATAGTCTTAGATCTTTGCACTAACAATCTTCCCCTTTTTGATGCTGACAAGAATTACGTAAACTGCAGATAAAACCTAGTAAGGTTAGAATTTACTTGTTTAATTCCTTTCTCCCACTGTTTGTGTGCAAAACTAAGAAGAGGAGTCCAGTTTCTTGGAGTATAGGTTGGAGCTTTTTAGGTGGAGGTGTATGAGGAAATTAAGAAGAAGGTAGGGTGAGCAGTCAAGTACTATAGTTTGAAGGACAATGAAAAGCAAATGGTGGGTGCTTCCAAGTTGTATAGAATGAAGTGTTATGAGGAAAAAGTGATAGATAAAGGTCAAAGGTTATTTTGTGTTTTTTGGATAGTTGAGAGGAGGTTATAAGATACAAGAGGAAGACATGAGAAAAAGGTAAGTGCTTCGAGTATATAGGTTGAAGGAATGAGAAGAAACATAAGAAATAGGGTTGAGGTGGTTTTGTGTTTCTTTGATAATTTAGACTAGGTTATGAGAAATGAAAAGAAGGCATGAAAAGAAAGTAGGTACTTCCACTATATGAGTTGCAGGTATGAGAAGAGGACCTTAAGGTTGAGGGTTATTTTGAAGTGGAAAAGGTGAAGCATTTAGAGTATGAATGAACCCTTCATTGTATTTTATAATCCCTAATCTTATCTTCCTATTAAGGTGAGCTTGCATCATTCCAGTAAAGTCTTCTATCATCACGGTTTAACCAACTCTACGTTATTTACCCACATATCTCCTAGCTCCCCCTTGCTCATTGCACCCCGAGGATGATTGTGGATAATTACCTTCCTTGCTAGTGTTGTACTCTAATTGATCATAGGATCAAGTAATTAGGATCGAAAATACTAAGACGGGTTATGTTGTGTGATCTAATGAGTAAGGAAGCTTGTAAGTTCTCCCTCGGTGTATGCTCCCCTTGTTTTGGGACACCAAGAATCAAGATATAGATGTGTTCTACAAAACAGGAAGTTATAGTAGAACAAGTTGCATGATAAGTGCTTAGTTACACATTCTTTTACCTCGTAAAACATGAGCTTAAATGACGCGCAAAAACAGAACAACTGCCTCAAATATATGTTTGTTTTGCATTTGTCACTGAGTAGGAGGGTGGATATCAACAAAAGAGACTAGTGATAAGAGAAGAAACCAGCCAAAATGACAAAAATGTAGCATAGAATGGGAATGACTGTGAAAAATTCAAGGCCAAAGACCAAAAAAGAAGTCAAGTCCAAGTGCAATCCAGTAGAATCAGAAGTTCAAAAACGGAGCCGGAACTGTAAGAAAGAATATAGTTGGGACGCAATCTTAAACCCGAGCTGATGGGCCGGGGAAAGGCCCATACGTATTAACTGTGGAAGTTGTGACTGCAAATGCGTCTACCTCCAATCAATTTCAACAGCCATTTGGTGCAAATTTGACAAAGACTGTGAACTTTGAAGCCTCAATCCTAGCGCCCTAGTTAAAGACCAACTCAGGCCAGGTACCACAAAACCCACGCTCTATAACCTTATTGGGCCTTGAATAAAGCCGCTTATAACCACAACCAGTATCTGTATTGGGCCCCTAAAACCCAAAACCCAGTGGGCCCAATACTAGGAGCCCGCAAACACACAAAACCCAACCTACAAAGCCCACAATTCTTTTTATAAAACTTTAGGGGCTCTAGAGATTGCCACTTTTAAAGGATGTTTTATAGGAAGGAAAAATGAAAAAATAAAACACAAAGGGCTGTTTTGCAAAGTTTCGAAAACTTTCCGTTATTCATTTATATAAAAAACAGTAGGGACCAAAGTTGTGCAATGCCGGGTAAACCGGTTTTAAACCTCGCTGTATCAAGAAACTAGAGGGACCATTTTTTGCAAATTTACCCAAAACTATTTTAATAACTCTATTGTTATAAAACGACAAGGACCGCAGTAACTGTCACTCTTCCAACTCGTTTACTACTAAAAAAAGGCTTAAAAATGAAATGAAAAAGGGATGATAGTTGAAGGGTAAGTTTTGCTCTTCCCCAAACATGTCCCTTTTCAAACCTGCGAACACCCTGTCCTCAACCCGGTTTACCGCCCAAACCTTATACCTCAACCTCCCTACGCACGTTTCTGCCAAACCACCTCCGCATAGTACATTGTATAGAGCTTCCTCGCATCCATTCTCAGCTCACCCCCCTCCTTCTGCCCATGCCCACTTGGCAATTCTACGCAAAAACCCGACCATTCAATGGTGAGATGGTATTCAACGTGTAATTGCGATGGGGCTAGGATTGATTGGGAAGCTTTGTACTCTCACAGCAACCCAAACCCAGTCCAGGTGATGCCTTTGGGACTGGTCTTAAAAGAAAAGAAGAACAAAGGCGCGAGTACGATATGCCTGTTTTTACTTTGCTCTAGTTTAATTTTAACTGTGTGTTGCTTTACAAGTTATTGTACTCAGTTTGTTTAAAAACGTTTAAGTTGTCATTTCTTGGAAGGTAGTTTAAGTATAAAAATTTAAGAGTTCTCTTGGTGTTGCATTTGTAGGTAAAGTCTAATTTTAGCCGTTTTTAATCTGTTTAAACTTGTTTAAAAATGTGTTAAAGGTTATTAAGCCATCTCTGTATGTAGCACCCTTTCTCAGTTTGTATTTTACTAAAAATCAGTTTAAAAATCAATTTTTGTATATTAATGGGGTTTTTGCACTGATTAAAAGGGTATAGTTTGAGCACCACCATGGGTCTAAGCAAATTCAGCCATTCTTTGGACCTGGATTGTGTATTCCAAATTAAGCCATTGTTTACTCACAATTTTAGTATAAAAATACGTTTTTGGTGGGACCTCTGTCTACTTTTGTCAAGTACCATAAGCCAAACTAAGGCTAGAGCCGACTTAAGCTGCTTAAGCGTTAAAGCCCAACTTTGGCTGAGTGTGTGGGGTTTATTAGACCACTTTAATCACAACTTTTAGTGTAGAAATAAGTTTTTAAGTCTCCTTTGTATTCTGTCAAAATTTAAATAAGCCAAAGTAAGCTCAAGTGCTCCAGCTGCTTATGCAGCTTAAGCACATTGTTTTTGTGCTTGTTATTGTTGTTACTAGCTCTTTTCAAAAGCCTTGTTCTAACCCTTTAATTTGACCAAGTGAAAGTCAAAGCACCCATAAGTCATTTCTTTGAAAACAGTCAACTTTAAGCCCAAAATTCAGCAGGTTTAAGTCCTCATTTATAAACCAAACTTTGAAAATAAGCTCATTTGCCACCATTGTTTATCTGTTTGGATTTTGTTTTGGCTAAAAAGCCCTTGAGTGCTTATTTTCATAAGCCTAAAAATCCCTTAAGCTCACTGTGCATTTCCCCTGGTGCTGAGCACCATAATTCAGCCCCACTTTTCTAGCTTATTTAATATTAAGCCCTAGGTTCTTAGTGTTTTTACTTATAGCTTGTAGGTAGTTCTAGTAGGTTTAGCAGCTTATTTAACTTAGATTGCTTATTAGATTAACTTAATATAAGCTCAAAAGTAGGCCTTTTCTGTTTTCTTTTTAAAACTGCCAGCATAGCTTATCTAATTTCCAGCTTATTTTAGGGCTTATTCTAGAAACCTTAGCTTATTTAGGACTCCCCTCTCCCTATTAACTGTTTCCCATAAGTTTTAGCTTATTTTGTTAGCTTAAATCCCAATAAGAAAGAAAAATAAGCTCATAAGCTTAATAAGCTTCTGCAGTCCAAAAAGCTCACTTTTCTAGCTTATTAAGTTAGCTTCAGCTTATGCACCTTTTATGAAAAATGTTCTCCTAAGTCCCCTTTACAACTTTGCTTTTATAGCTTTTTGATAATAAGCACTTTGGACCCTCTTTGAATATCGGGGTCCAACTCAGGGACCATTAGTGTAAATTTCTCTTTTATAGTTAACAATGTTAGTTCCCCTTGTTAGTATGTTGTTACCTCGTTAGTCCTTGCTGTCCTTTCACTGTTAGTCCCTATAGTTAACTTTTGTTAGTTTATTTAATTTAATTAATATAAATTAGGTTTAATTTTAATTAGTTTAATTACTTTTAATTTATTCAGTAAAATTTGGGCATTTTTATATTTTTAGAATTGTTAACTTTTTCTTTATTTAATTTTATTTTTTCAGAATTTTTATAACTTTTATTTTTTGTCTTTTTCTATTTTCTTAGTTTTAATTAGTTATTAATCTTTAAAAATTCATAAAAAATCCAAAAATTAATAAAAAAATATTTTTCTTTTTTATAAAATTTTCTTTTGTCATTTAGTGTCTAGGAAAAATATAAAATTTAGTGTAGGCTTAATTTTTCTTAAATTTCAGTCTTAGACCCGTTTTACCGGGTGCGTTTTACCGTTTCTTTTCGTTTTACATTCAAACGACCTCCGTTTTAGTTCTAGTTTTCTTTATTTTTCAAATTAAGTTAATTAGAATTTAATTTTGATTTTTAATTTAATTTAGCATTTATTTTCTTAATTTTTAGTATTTAGGTTTCCCGATACCTGATTCTGTTCCCCGTATTTTAGTATAGATTTAATTTTAGGATTTCCCTATAACTAATTTTGTTTCCCGTAGTTTTTAAGATCCCCATTTCCTATATCTGTTTCCCGTAGATTAAATTAGGTTTTATTTAATTAATTTTAGTTGTAATTATATCAGTGTTTCCATCATATATTCTCCATCATTCAATTTCTCATCAAACCAGGATTACTTTCAATTGCAGCCTCGTTGGGACATACGACCCGGGAATATCTCTTCCGGAATCTTTTTATAATTGATTCTATCTTGTGTATTTTATCCTTTTGTGGAATTTGACCTTTTGCCTTGGTCAAGGGCATTCGGTCAGGATCTGTATTAGGGTTGCTATATAAGTGTGTACTATCAGACGAATCAGATTTACCAAACTACTGCACTATATACGACCGGGTTCTCTGCCCGTTAGTGCGTGTATCGGTAGATGAGTTTTATAGAATTAAAGCTTGGCAATTAATTATTTAAAACAATTTTACGTATCAGTGCGGATAATCTCAGTTCCGTCGAAGCCTTGCATACTCATCACAACCTCTAACAACTAATATGACCACCATTATGTAAAGAATAAAAAAAGAGGTTGTATTCACCATAGCTGTGAGCTTAGGAAGCTCGCCTCGCCACAATGCAAATAATCACATCTTTTTGGCACCACTGGCAGGATTGTATATAAGCCTCAAAAAACCGTTTGGCTCATATCTGCGAACACAGGATGGGATAAAACAGTATCTAACCCGACATGGCTGAAAACACGTTGCTTTGCCCCGCCAAGATACTGGTTGGTTTCACCCACCACGATGCAGCAAACTATTATAGTTATCTTCATCGCCTAGAATAAAGCTAAAATAACTTTATAAGCATCATATGTGCTAAAATCCCATCATCATAACCTAACATTTGCATTTTCTTTGTTCACTTTAGTGACGCAAAGAAGTGGGCAAAACGGATTGGGCACGCGCTAAATAAAAGCGGGTGAACCATGGGCCGGACCAGCATTTAATTAAATAGCGGGTTGAGCCGGGACGGGTCGCATAATTACTTTTACTCGAGCAATCCTGGGTTTTGTATGGTTTTATAATTCTTTTTAATTATTGAACTACACGTTCTTCAGACCACACATACGGTAATGCAAGGCAACATCATCAAACCTAGTGACAACAAATTTAACAAAAAGCGGGCATAACAAGCGTCATAAAAAAACATAAGCTAAGGGCCCTATAAGCATAAGCCAATCATGGTGAATATGTAGCGTACGACTGCAAATGTAACAAGTTGCCCCACAATGGCTGAAAATCCAACAATTGCCCTCAATAGGATTGTATATAAGCCTCAAAAAACCATGTGGCTCAGATTTGTAAACACGGGATGGGATAAAATAATATCCAACCCGACATGGCTGCAAACACAACGTCATGCTGCCCCGCTAAGGTACGGGTTGATTTCACCCACCATGATGCATCAAACTATAGAATAAAGCTAAAATAACTTTATAAGCATCATATGTGCTAAAATCTCATCATCATAGCCTAACATTTGCATTTTCATTTATTCACTTTAATCACACATTCAAAGTGATCATAGGCAAACAACGATCAACAACGTCACACACCATGAATGGCGGCAATGAAGAGATCGCCAAAACCGAGCCGGTTAAGGAGAACAGGCAGATTTCAAGGACCTTTCCGTTTCAAACACTGAAAATATAAGCATAAGCAAACCATGTTGTAAACGCGACCCATGGTTGCAAATCTAATCATTTGCCCCGCCTTAGCTGCAAATGTATTAATTTGCCCCGCCTTGGCTGCAAATGTATTAATTTGCCCCGTCATGGCTGCAAATCCATTAGTTTGTCGTGCCATGACTATGCAACCACATTCAGGGTATAGTTGCCTAGCCAAGATACCACCATGATCAATAACAAATAAGCTGCCATATGATAACCCAATCAAGCGTAATCGAATGCAATCAAGCATGATCGAAACATCCCCGCCATGACTGCAAGCATAAACTTATGCTACCCCGCCAAGATACGGGTCGATTTCACCCCCCACGATAAAAGGACACGTAGCACCATGGCTGCGAACACCACTCTCGTGTTGTTGCCCCGGCAAAGAACCCCGCAAGCCCAATAAATAACCCTTACCTGCTTTATAAAAAGAAACTCATAAGCGAGGAAAAAAGCTAATCCAGCTATCTTGAAACAATGTCTTATAAATAAGGCATAACATCAACAAAATAACCCTATAAGCCCAAAAAAAGCAAGCTAGTAATAAGCCTACGGGTGTAAAAAGCTATCTCCAAAAATTAAATAGCCTCATAAGCTGGTAAAATAAGCCAATCCAATTAACACACAACTCTAATCTAAAAACATAAAAAGCATAAAATCAACAAAAATCCTAAACTAAAAAATTACCCTAATTTTATCATAAAGTAACCTGCAATCCATCATTGAGTGTGTGTATGTGTGTGTTCTTTAACCACAATCATTCAAAAATATAGTAAAATTTATAAAAAAAACTTACATTCCACTATGAGTGTCAACATGACAACATGATCTTTCTTCTCCATCTGCATCCTCAAATCTGCTATATAATGTCACCTCGCAGAAAACACTGCTGGAAAGTTTGCGTGTGTTTTTTGTGTGTTAACATTCAACACGTTATCATAAAACACCTATAATCCAGAGAGATGATGTGGTGTTTAGAGAGATTAGTGGAATCCTGATGGAGGTATAAAAGATATGGGAAAAGCGAGTGAGGACACGTATGTGGAAAAGAGACAAATGAGAGGGATGAGAGTGAATCGGGCATGCACTAAATGAAAAAGGGTGAACCTGGTTTAATTGTACCCGAATCAGCATTTAATTAAATAGCGGGTTGGGCTGGAGTTGAAACATTTAATTGTACACATGTGCTCCTGGTTTTTGTATGATAGTTATAATAGATCGACAATGCAAAAATGGTAACAAATCCGCAATCTTCCTCTACGTTATACATGATATTATTACAATGGTTAAACAACTCACATAGACTCTGCGATAATTATTTATAGGTTAATTTTACGAAGATGTATATAACTTGCCACTTTTATTTATAGTTTTATATAACCAATTGTTTATTTTTTCTTTTAAAATTCCATAGTATTGAATTCATGCAATTTTGTGTATCCATTAACCTATAAAACTTTTGTTGTGACATTTCTTAGCTACTTCCCATATGTAAGATCCATTTTACTAAATCACATAACTATGTCGGTGTGAGTAGAACCATATTTCTCTATTTATGTTATAAAGAATCAAACTGGTTTTGATTTAGTTTAATCTGAAATAAATTATGTGGCTAATAAGGACCGATGGTGCAATGAGAATTACCACATCAACTGCAAAAGTTTTTGATTTGTTTAAAACATTTATACAAATTGTAATTTGATATAGTGATGTTTCAATTGGGATATTAATTGGGACATCAATTTTGATGAAAGCTAATGTTTTAGCCTCAAATGTATTCCAGGAACTTTGTTGACCTTGTTCTATATTTGAGATATAAACGAGTGGTTTGGCGTTCGCGCGTTGTAGCGGGGCTTTTTTACTCTATTTTGTGGTTGTTTGTTAGCGTTAGTGTGTGTATTTTGTTATAATGTCCGTGTTGTCGGTTGCGGTTCAAGTTTTTTTTAC
>BQNB010149124.1:0-16209 GCA_026074375.1 Tanacetum coccineum | reverse complement strand
TTTCAATGACTTAGTGAGTTCATAGCCTCACTTTTAATCTCTTTAATTATTTCATAAACCCGTGAGGGGGATACATGCTACATAGCCTCACTTTTAATCTCTTTAATTATTTCATAAACCCGTGAGGAGGATACATGCTATAAAGTACGGATACAAGTGTTTTACCTTACTATATGCTAATCTGATGTATCATTACAATCAATGTCTAAGTTATAAATCCTACAAGTCATTAAATTTGACTTCAAGTCGTTAAATTTGACTTCAAATCATTAAATTGACTATGGATATTAATCTGTTAGTATCATAGATCCTACAAGTCATTAAATTTGACTTTGAGTCGTTAAATTGACTTTGGATATTAATGTGTTAGTTTCATAAATCTTACAAGTCGTTAAATTTGACTTCGAGTCGTTAAATTGACTTTGGATATTAATAAATCCTACAAGTCGTTAAATTTGACTTCGAGTCGTTAAATTTGACTTCGAGTCGTTAAATTGACTTTGGATGTTAATATGTTGATATATGAGCTCTTCGGGTCGTTAAATTGACTTTGGATGATAATGTGTTGATGACATGAGAACAAGACCAATCAGACCAAACAAGGCAATAACGGGATAATACATTGTTACTATGATTCATTGCGATTATTACTAATAACGGGTATATAATAACATGACCCAAGATCATAACAATATCATTTTCATAATAATTGTGTTTATACAATTATTATACTATTACTTGTATTCAAACTGTTTATATCAAATCTATGAATTTCACTCAACCATTGTGTTGACTTTTTATCATATTTATCTCAGGTAATTGAGCGAGTTGCGGCACGGAGTGGCATGGACTCGAAGATGGCTGAACTGTTATCATTCAAACATGATGTTTTAAATTTTGGGACCTGCATTTTGTAAAAACTCTGAATACAATGAATGATAACTAAATTTTTCCAACAACGTCTCTTTTGAGTTGTTTTCTATGATTATGATTGTTGTATCCATGAAGTAATATCCCAGATTAGCTTCTGCTGCTATATTGTAAAAATGGGGGTGTTTCAACACCCCACAACCCTTAAAAGACCTCTTTGATAGTAATGATTAATACTTGCGCCTAGCGGTGGAGGTTTGATCTTTTATCAAGCCTATGGTAATTTATATGCTATGACACGTAATGAGTGTTAATTTTCTATTTCCCATAGTTGTTATAATTTATTATACACCGGAGAGAAAGAGAGAATCCTAAACACTTATGTGAGGTGCTAGTATATTCTTTCTATGCTTTTAATTACGAGGTCTAGGACGTTGTGTCGTAAACTAGTTTTAAAGAGTAGGTTAAATGCCCCCAATATTGCTATTGTCTAGGTAGAAAATCCTATTTGCTTGAGGATAAAGTGTAGGGGTATTTGATGAGGTGTCACTTGATGTGTCATTGTATGGTGTGTAATTTTATGATTTTAAGTTTTAAATTTATATTTTGCCGACTTTACCAATAACAACACTTTAACGGGCAGTGTACCCGGTCAGATGGGAGTTTCGTGGTAAGTAGGGTGTCGATCACCACGAGCGAGGAACAATCTTTTAATTTATTAATATTTTGGTCATCTAAACTAATTTAATTCTATTCTATGTTAAACCTATGCTAAACCTATGTTAATCCTAAATCTAACAGATAAGGGGGGTTTTCAGTCTGAGAGACTGGCACGGGTTTTGTGGTGACTAAAATCAACTTAAGACACTAAAACACACGCAAGCAAATTAACAGAAGATAAAAGAGCGGTCTAGCCAAATATAAGAAAACTGTATTAACCATTATTAATCCAATTAGAACGTTGGTTTGTTTATTTAGTGCAATGATTACTTATCTTGAGGCGGCATATCATTCTTAAGACTTAGGCGGTACTTCTTCCTAAGACCTAGATACAAAGAATTCTGTCACAATTAAACAAATCCGCATAAAGCATCCTTATTTACTGATTAAATATATCTTAGGGATTAAAGTAATGGTGATCTTGTTAAACCATAGCTCATAGAGACCTTACCCACGTACTGCTTAAAGGCAACTCATACACTAGTAGTCCACTAACCAAGTCTTTACCAATTAATTGAGAACGTACTCGTTGATCCCAAGGGTCACCTGCCGGCCCAACTAAGCTCGCAATCTAAAGGCAAAGATAGGTTATTATTCATGATCCTATTGGTCTAGATGTATAAATCACTATATGGAGAGCCATCCCGGCATCTAGATTACTTGGTCCATATCACTAGATCCAGTTGAATGATAGGTCGCATACAAAAGCACGTTAACAAGTATAAATTGATAAACATAAACAAGCAATCAACGATAAATTAAGCAATCGAAATAAACAAAACCAAACATTCAAATATTCATAATAATGGCTAATACCCAAAGGTATTAGCCATCAAACGTCATAATCAATACAAGAGTAATAATTTAGCTAAGGTAAACTAACCGAGTTAACGAATGATACCAAAAACTAAACGATTACAAGAGTATAGGAGATTACATGTTGTTTCTTATGGAATTAATTGCTATGCTCGACCTCTTCTGCTCTTCTTCTCTTCTGAAAATCGACTTTTATGGTTTAGGTATCAAAAATATGATTTAGAACACTAAAAACCCATTTGTAGGTTTTCTATTTATAAGGTCTAGAATTTGGTCGATACGGCATATTTTGTGAAGGAACTGAAGTTTAATCTTTTCTCTGTCTCACAAATGTGTGACAAGAAAAACAGTATTCTTTTCACTGAAACTGAATGTCTTGTTTTGTCTCCTGATTTTAAGCTAATTGATGAAAGTCAAGTACTGCTCAGAGTCCCCAGGCAAAACAATATGTACCCAGCTTATTTAAAGAATGTTTGTCTTCTGAGAGATTTAACATGTTTATTTAGCAAAAGCCACAATGATGAGTCCTAAACTATGTCATAGGAGGCTGGGTACATGTGAATATTTAAAACAATGGAATAAACTTGTGAAGGGAAACCTAGTAAGAGGTCTTCCTTCAAAGACTTTTGAAAATGACCATACTTGTGTTGCTTGTCAGAAGGGAAAGCAACACAAAGCCTCTTGTAAGACCAAACTTGTGAGATCTATCAGCCAACCTTTACAGATGTTGCATATGGACTTATTTGGACCAACATCTGTAAGGAGTATCAACCATAAGACCTATTGCCTTGTAGTGACTGATGACTTTAGTAGGTTTAGCTGGGTTTTCTTCTTAGCCACTAAGAGTGAAACTAGTGGGATTCTTAAGAAATTTATAACAGAAATAGAAAACCAATTAAACCATAAGGTTAAAGTAATCAGGTCTGATAATGGGACAGAATTCAAAAATAGAGAAATGGATGAATTCTGTAGGCAAAAAGGGATAAAAAGGGAATATAGTATTGCCAGAACTCCACAACAAAATGGAGTTGCTGAGAGAAAGAATAGGACCCTGATTGAGGCAGCTAGGACTATGCTAGCAGACTCACTTCTACCTATAGTATTTTGGGCTGAAGCAGTTAATACTGCTTGTTATGTCCTGAATAGGGTTCTAGTGACCAAGCCTCATAACAAGACACCCTATGAACTTATTATTGGTAGAGCACCAAGCATAAGTTTCATGAGACCTTTTGGATGTCATGTTACTATTCTAAATACCCTAGTCCCTTTAGGCAAGTTTGATGGAAAGGCTGAGGAAGGGTTTTTAGATTAGAACTCTAAAAATAGCAAGGCTTTCAGATATATAATACTAGAAACCAAAAAAGTTTGAAGAGAATCTCATGTAAAACTTTCCTTGAAAAAAACAAATGTTGTAGGGCAGGACCTAACTGGCTTTTTGATATTGATTCCTTAACAAATTCTATGAATTATCAACCAGTTTCTGTAGGGAATCAAACTAACAAAAATGCAGGTCCACAAGAAACTAATGGCAATACAGGTTTGAAGAAAAATGTTGATTCTGGACAAACTAAAGAAGAGAATGTTTCTACTCAACAATATATTGTGTTCCCATTATGGTCATAATGTTATCTCTTCAAGCTCCAAGAGATCAGATGATAAGGCTAAGGATTATATAGTTGATGATGATGCTTGTAGAAAGACTGTACAAGAACCAGCAAGTGAGTATGATCAAGCCTTGAAGAATGTTCTTAATAAGATGATGGATCAAGAGAAGGAGGCTACAGAGCAATTAGATGCTGCTAGAAAATAGTTTGAAGCTCAGTGTGACAACCAGGAGAAGATTACTAGAGCTAGCAGTACTAACACTTTTAATACTGTTAGCACACCATTAATTACTGCAAGTGCATCCAGTGACTTTTAGTCCTGTGGAACCAACAAGTAGACCATCAATTTGATCCTTTTGGTGGAAAAAAAAATTTTTTTATTATTTCCCCCCCCCTTTTTTTTTTTTTCCTATTGATGTTGCTTACTTCCTCATGATCCTCTAAAAGCATAATTGGGAAGATACCTAAAAGAAATCAAAGTACTATCTTGGGCATTTATTGTGCAATGCCTATGATGATCATGACTTGGAAACTCTCAACACTCCTTATGCTGATCAAAGTGTGGGTGCAGAGGATGATTTCAACAACATGGAACCTTCCACTGTTGTCAGTCCTATTCCCACAACTAGAGTACACTCTATTCATCCTAAAGCTCAGATTATTGGGGATCCAAAGTCAGCAGTACAAACAAGGGGCATGACAAAGAAGAATTCTGGAGAGCATGCTATGATTAGCTACATCCAAAAGCAGAGAAGGACAAATCACAAAGATTTCCAAAACTGCTTATTTGCTTGTTTCCTTTCTCAACATGAACCCACAAAGATATCTCAAGCCCTTGATGATGAAAGTTGGGTTGAAGCAATGCAAGAGGAGCTACTTCAGTTCAAGATTCAGAAGGTTTAGGACAAAACAATTGACTTACTATGGTAAAAAGGCTATTTACAAAGTTGGGTGTAATAGAAATGAAGAAAAGATGAAAGGGAATATTAAAGGAACAAAGCCATACTGGTAGCACAAGGGTATAAACAAGAAGAAGGCATTGATTATGATAAGGTTTTTGCTCTTGTTGCGATGGTTAGAAGCAATCAGATATATTTGCCTTTGCATCATTATGAATTATCCTGTTACCAGATGGATGTTAAAAGTGCTTTTCTCTATGGCACCATTGAAGAGGAGGTATATGTTTGCCAACCTCCAGGTTTTGTGGATCCAGAATTTCCAGAAAAAGTCTACAAAGTGGAGAAAGCCTTATATGGTCTACATCAAGCTCCTAGAGCTTGGTATGAGACACTCTCTACCTATCTGCTGGATAAGGATTTTCCACAGGGAACACATTTTGACAAGACCTTAGTTCATAAAGAACGCAAGGGTTGAAATTGTACTGGTTTAAGGTATGTAATGAACTTCACTTTGGTTTAACTAAGAAGTCTTTATGTGATGAATTTAAGCAGATAATGCACAATAGGTTTCAGATGAGTTCAATGGGAGAACTTACTTTCTTCTTGGGTTTACAAGTCAAGCAGAAAGAGGATGGGATCTTCATTAGTCAGGACAAGTATGTTGGTGAAATCTTGAAGAAATTTGGCTTTTCTAGTATAAGGACAGCTAGTACTCCTATGGAAACCAACAAGGCTTTGACAAAGGATGAAGATGGTGAGGATGTTGATGTTCATTTATACAGGTCAATGATTGGGTCATTGATGTATCTTACATCCTCTAGACCAGATATTATGTTCTCAGTTTGTGCTTGCTCAAGATTTCAAGTTCAGCCCAAAGTTTCCCACTTGAATGCAGTAAAAAGAATCTTTAGATATCTTAAAGGTCAACCCAAATTGGGCCTTTGGTATCCTAAGGGACTCACCTCTTACATTGGAAGGCTTTTTTAGAATATGACTATGCAGGTGCCTAGCATGGACAGGAAACCACAATAAGAGGTTGCAATTTCTTGTGTTCAAGGTTAAACTCTTGCATGTAAGAAACAGATTGTGTGGCTAACTCCAACTACTGAAGCTGAATACAATGCTGCTGATCACATCTGCTGTGGATCAAGTGCTTTTGATCCAAAATCAGATTTGGATATGGATTTATTTTATGCAGACAAAGATTCATTTACAATACGAAAGTGCTATTTGTGTTGTTAAGAATCCTGTCTATCATTCTAAAACAAAGCATATAGAGATCAGGCATCATTTCATTAGAGACTCTTATAAGAAGAGATTGATTGAGATGGTAAAGATACACAAAGATAATAATGTTGCAAATTTTCTCACTAAAGCTTTTGATTTAAGCAGATTTAATTCTCTGGTGGCAAGCATTGGTATGCTTAATTTGTAGCTACATTGGTTGAGGGGAGGTTTAACAGTTATTAACTTCTATTTATGGGTTATACATAAATATGGAATTCTCATGAATTCTCACGATGTCAATCTAGTCTTTTCTAGTGTGATTTATATGAATAGAGGCATGTTAGTTGTATATAATAATTAAAGACGAGTTAAAACTGTTGAGCCAACATACATACTGCAAAGAGAATAATTTGATACTGCAAGCAAAAGACGTCGGCTGGCACTATGAATCTCTCAGTCTGGTGGTCCCTCTATAAAGGTTGGTGATGAGGCTGTCCATAAGGAGTTGGGTGACATAATGGAAAGGGCTGCCACTACTGCTTCTAGCTTTAAAGCAGAGCAAACATAAACTAAGACCCAATCCATGGCAACACTTAATGAGCTAAGTTCTTAGGGAATTGGCTCAGGTAGTGGTCCCAGGTGCCAAGAAACCACATTAGGGATGTAGATGCTCAAACTAGGTTTGAGGCTGCATCTAAAAGTCCAATGACCCACCTCTCTCAAGAGTTAAACACACTTGGAAGTGGGGAGGACAGTATGAAACTAAAAGAATTGATGGCACCTTGTACAAAATTGTCTAATAATTGAGAGATTTTGGTGAGCATAAAAGAAAGAGAGAAGTTGTGAGCCAAAAACAGAAGAGAAGATGTGGTACTTAAAAACAAAAGAGTAAAACGAAGAGCGAAAAGAATTGAAGATTATTGAGATATTAAAAAACAAAAGAGAGATTGTTAAGTCTACATTGGGAATGAGCTTGGAGTAAATACTGTTTTGCATAAACTTAATACTAATACATTGCTCAGAATTAAGTTAGTGTTGCCAGGCATATTCTTTATAACTGCTGGAGATGTTAATACGGCAAGGAATAATGTTAGTACTGTTATGCAAACTTAGTACTCTGCTACATTACCATAAGCACCGTTTGAGACAGTAACAGAATTTTCTTATTCTAATTATAGACGTTTGAGATATTGTGTGCAACAACAATAGCATATAGTGTTGACTAATTGGAATTTCCATGATCTTTCTATAAATTAGTAAGATTTCCTCAAGATAAGATTAAATTTCATTCAGTCAGTCAAATTACAACCCTAAGTGCTCTCAATATAATCTTAATTAACTTTCCCAAGCTTTCTTACTCACATACACGAGCTCATCCCATGAATTTATTCCCTATTTCTTAATCACATGGCTAATTTGGAGTTTTGCGACAAGCATAACATGGTGGCCTACTTACAGAAGTCTGAAGGAAGTGAAGGGTTTTATCAGATCATTGATTTTCTGAAGGCTAGTCACATCCAGTATTCCCTTACAGAGAATCCAACAATATATGTTTCCTTTATTAAGCAATTATTGTGGAGAACACTATGCTGGAACAATTCTAAAAGGAGAGGTAGAACTAACTGCTACAATTGATGGACAAGTTAAAACTATTACTGAAGCCTCTCTAAGAAGACATCTAAAGTTGGAGGACAATGGCGGTGTTACTACTCTACCCAATTCAAAAATATTTGAGCAACTTGCTCTAATGGGGTATGTGACTGATTCTGATAAACTAAGTTTTCAAAAGGGTCATTTTTCTCCTCAGTGGAAGTTTCTAATTCATACTCTCCTCCACTGCTTAAGCCTTAAGAAAACTGCTTGGGAGCAGTTTAGTAGCAATATAGCAACTGCTATAATTTTCTTGGCCACAAACAGAACTTACAATTTTTCAAAACTAATTTTTGATGCTATGATTAAGAATTTAGAAAACCCACACAATTTTTGATGTACCCAAAGATTTATCCAAATCTATTTAACAATGCAAAAGAAGACTCCTTCAAAACCCCCACACACAAAGCCTAATCCTATAACTCATATCCTTACACAAAAAGTATTTAGTAATATGAAGAGGGTTTCAAGGGGTTATTCTAGAATAGATTTTACTTTATTTCCTACTATGATCACTGCACCTGAAACTTCTCCATCCAGAATAACATCTTCACCATTATTATCACCTTAACATACACCATCAGTACCACCAAAAAAAAAAAATAAATTCAAAACCTCAACAACCACCAAACTCTTCAACCCACACCTAATGTGCAGAGGAGGCTGTTACTAATGACCTTATGAATCACCTCTCCACAGTGTATTTAACATCCACTTGGACGTGATGAGGGTAGTCTATCACTTAATGAATTGACAGATCTGTGTACCTCATTGTCTAACAAAGTGCAGAGTTTGGAGACTAAATTAAAAGAAACCAAACAAACCTACAATTCTACTCTCATACAGCTTATTAGAAAGGTGAAGAAGTTAGAACATATTGTGAAGGCAAGCAAATCTAGAAGAATGGTTAGAGTGGTGGAATTTGATGAAGAAGACTTGGAGGATCCTTCCAAACAGGGGAGGAGTTTGATTGAAGAGCTTGACATGGATGCTAAAATTTCTTTAGTTCCTCCACATAAGTAGATGAGGGGAGGAATGATGATACTCTCAGATTATATGGATCTACCAGCAGAGCAATTAGGAGTGTTTAGTGCAGCTACAGCTCTTGCAGATGCAGCTAAAAGAAGAAGAAGTGTTGAAACTGCCAAAAACTTACACCAAAAGAAGAAGATCTATTAGTACTGCCAGTAGAAAACATAGTACATGAGCAGATGTTAGTGCGCCGAGTGATTTGGGTAAGTACATCCTAAGTGTAAAGGCAAAAGGACAAAGGGAAAGTAATTATGCATAGAATCTAAACCTCCAAAAGAAAGTCAAAAAGAGGAGTTCAAGTGCAGATAGAGTATGGATGATAATTTAGCTAAGAAAGTATTTGAGGAATAACAAGCAAGAAAGATATGGCATAAGCAAAACAAGAAAGGATTAACTATTGAAGGCAGCTCTTGAATCTTCAAAAACAATTGGGATGAAAGGTAATAAGTTTGCAGCGTGAACTACTCAAGCTCAACAAATAGACCGGGAGCGATCCAGCATTGTTGAGATACCATGCCTCAGCTGAATATACATAACTCATACTGCCTGGAGCTGAAGTAGAGTAAGAAACATGGTCATGTACTTTAAGAATCAGGGAGGTTTACAAATGAATTATTTCAAGGGAATGAAGTATGAAGAAATTAGACAATATTAAAAAAAAGTAATTGGGATTCAAATATCAATCCTTTGCACCCATCGAGATTCTGAAAAAGAAAACAGATGTGAAAAGAAAGGACACTTACAAGGAAAAGAGCAAGTGAAAAGCAAAGTGAAGAAAGTACAAAAAGGCAAAAGATAGAAGATGGTGTAGAGAAGGAAGAACTTAAAGCCTATTTATATCTGTTCAAAGAAGAATAAAGAGGAAATTGAATCTTAGCTACAAAGTAATCCCAAATAGTTGAAGTTTTGATACATAAACAATCAAACTAAGACTTGACATATTACCCCAGGTTGTGTGACGAAGCTGTTACTTTCACTTGATATACTTTTGCCATCAATCATATTTCCCTGTACTATTAAGGTGAGTTCATAGCCTTGCATTTCAATCTTTTGAATGTTTTATAAACCCGCGAGGGGGATACATGCTTAATTGTTTTTAATATACACAAGTACTTAAAACCGATATTATGAGTTCATAGCCTCGCATTTCAATCTTTTGAATGTTTTATAAACCCGCGAGGGGGATACATGCTTAATTGTTTTTAATATACACAAGTACTTAAAACCGATATTGTGAGTTCATAGCCTCGCATTTTAAATCTTCTAATGTTTTCATAAACCCGCGAGGGGGATACATGCTATAAACCATGAATACGAGTATTTTTCCAACTGTATGCTATCCTGATATATTATTGCCTAAGTCTTTACTTTTACCATTAAGACCCCACTATCATGAACCGTTAATTACTTTTCAGAGTAAGCGCGAATGCTATGAATAGATCTATTTGGGAATGAGCTTCCCCATTGGTGTACCTTGTTGGGATTCAGAGCTTCTACATTTAGTACTGCTAGTAATAGTTAGTTAGTACTGCCAATACATTGTTAGTACTGCCAGTATAGTTAGTACTGTTAGTATAATAGTTAGTACTGCTTAAGTGATATGCATGAGTTATATTAGGAATAGATATGCATGATCACTTGACGCATTTTGTAAGCCCATTAGGGTTTTCCTTAGTGTATAAAAGGAACCCTACGACATAGTTAGAGATTATCAATTCATAGTTAGCTATTCTGTAACCTAGGCAGAATATTTGCAATCAATATATATTCAAAGTTTTGTTTACATTGTTCTTCTTAGTATTACAAGTTAGATTCCGCATAACTTGTAGTATTCATAATCATAGTTTCTCATATAGTTAGTTTGAATCTATTCAAGTTAACTAAGCCTTAACAAGCTAAGAAGATCTATTCATTGGGACTCACAAGTGGTATCAGAGCTTGTAGAGAAACTCTAAATAAGAAGAACTCATCCAGATCTAGAACTCTACCTAAAATACAAGATGTCTGGTGAAGAACCTGCACCACAAATGGCACCAGTGGAATCTCCTCAAATGATATCTACTGTAAAACTTCCTATGCTCAAGAAGGGTGAATATACCCTTTGGAGCATGAGGATGGAGCAGTACCTCACAAACACAGATTATGGCTTGTGGCAAGTAATCATGAATGGTGATGAACCTGTACAAACAACAAAAGATGAGAATGGTGTTGAAACTGAAGTACCTCCAAAGACTGCTCAAGCACTATTACAAAGGCAAAAAGAAAGAAAAGCTAAAAGCATTATGCTTTTGGCTATTCCTGATGAGTATCAACTGAGGTTCCATACAATCAAGGATGCAAAGTCTTTGTGGGCTGCTATCAAGAGTAGGTTTGGTGGCAATGTTGAATCTAAAAAGATGCAGAAGAATGTCTTGAAGCAACAATTTGAAAACTTTTCTGTATCTGACACAGAAGGCCTAGACAAAGCATATGATAGGTTTCAAAAACTTATCAGCCAACTTGAAATTCATGGTGCAGCTGTTTCAAATGAAGATGCAAATCAGAAATTTCTAAGAGCTCTACCTTCATCATGGAACAACATAGCTTTGATTATGAGAAACAAAGAGGGTATAGATGAATTAGATATTGATGATCTATACAATAACCTAAAAGTGTTTGAAGCTGACATCAAAGGTTCCTCTGGATCATCTTCAAACTCTCAGAATGTGGCCTTTCTCTCTGCAGAAGACACTAACAGTATTAATGAAGTTAATACTGCCAATGGTGTTTCTACTGCAGCAGGCCATAGCTCTCAAGGACAAGCCTCTTCATCATCATATACTAATGATCTAATGTTCTCATTCTTTGCTAATCAGTCAAGTGGTCCACAACTTGATGATGAAGACCTAGAGCAGATTGATCATGATAATTTGGAAGAAATGGACATTAAATGGCAGGTGGCTATGCTTTCTATGAGGGTTAAGCGATTTTATAAGAAGACTGGAAGAAAGTTAATCTTCAATGGCAAAGAACCTGTAGGTTTTGATAAAACTAAGGTTGAATGCTTTAACTGTCATAGAAGAGGCCATTTTGCCAGGGAATGTAGAGCACCAAGAAATCAAGGGAACAGGAATGGAGATGCAGGGTATAGGAGCAGGGACAACACCAGAAGAAATGTACCAGTAGAGACCTTTGATGCATTGGTTGTTCAGGATAATGCCTTGATTGTGCAAGATGGATTGGGATATGATTGGAGTTATATAGCTCAAGATAAACCAACTGAATTTGCTCTTATGGCCTACACTTCAGGATTCGACACAGAGGTACAATCTTGTTCTAAAAACTATGTTAAAACATATGAAAAACTTCAAAAACAGTTTGATGAACAAAGACAAACTCTTAGTAAGGCTAATATAGAAATTGTAGCTTATCAGTTAGGCCTAGAATCTGTAGAGGCACAGTTAGTTGTTCATCAGAAAAATGAAGCTGTCTATGAGGAAAAGATTGCAGTATTAGAGTTTGAAGTAAAAGATAAAGGTAATGCTATCACTAGACTTACAAATCAGTTTGAACAAACTTTGAAAGAAAAATAAGATTTGAAAGCTAAACTAGAACAGTTTGAAACATCTTCTAAAAACTTAAATAAACTGATTAATAGTCAAATAAGTTCTAAAGATAAAACTGGTCTAGGATATGGAGATCAATTGAATGAAAATGATTCAAGTGGTAGTGAATTGTTTAATAGTGTGTTTGATAGTCGTTCAAGTGATGGAGATGACAATCAAACAAATGATAGGTTCAAAAAGGATAATGGATATCATGTTGTTCCTCCTCCTTTAACTGGGAACTACATGCCTCCACTAGCTGACCTATCTTTTGCAAGATTGGATGATTCTGTTTATAGGCCTACAACAAATAAGACTAGTGCTAGTGTGTCTCAAGTTGAAACAAGTAACACCCCATCTAGCAATACTAGTGTTGAAATGCCTAGAGTTGAATCTGTTAGGCCTAGTGGAGTTATCATTGAAGATTGGGTTAGTGATGATGATGAGGATATTTTTCAATCTAATGATTTGCAAGCAACAGACAAACCTAGTTTTAAAAGGATTGAGTTTACTAATGCTAGGAATGAATCTGTTAAACCTAAACAAGCTGAAAAACCTAGGATAACCACTCAAAATCCTAAGGTAGATAGAAGAGATTGGAATGAGAAAATGACTCAAAAAATCTAGGGTTAGGTTTTGGGTTTACTAAGAAAGCTTGTTTTGTTTGTGGAAGTCACAATCATTTAATAAAAGATTGTGATTTTCATGAAAAAATAATGCCCTAAAGATCTGTTTGGAAAGGTACTGGTCATAGGGAATTAGGTCCAATTTGGAACAAACTTAAAAGAATAAATCATCAAATAAATTTGTTCCACTGCATCTTAACTAGGTCTAGAAAAATATCAGTTAGTACTGCCAAGCAGTATGTTAAAACTAGCTTACCCCTAAAAATAAGTGAATGTTTCAAAAATCAAAAAAAAATACCTTTTAACCTAAGTCACATCCACCTATTTAGAAGTCTTTATATAAATCAACAGTACTTAATACCAGGTTTCAAAGTAAAAGTTACTACTGTTAAAGTAAATGTGTATACTGCCTAGGACAAAAAAGCGTTTTTACTGTTAAGGTGAAATAGGGTTCACTACGTCATCACTGCTGTTAGGCCATCAACAGGTTTTATGTTTGGGAGACCCTAAAAAGACTTTGATTTAAACAATGGCTCCAAAGACAATAGTGGATCATGGATCTCAAAAAGAGTAAATTATATTGATCCACAAGGCAGACTCAAGTCAATAGTGGCTTGGGTCCCCAAGAGAAACTGACTCTCTTATTTTTGTGCAAGGGAATCCACAACAAGCTTTAAAGAAATCGAAAGAAATGTTTTGACAGTGGTGCTCCGGGCATAAGACAGGGAACAAAGCCTTTACTCACTGACTAATCAAGATATTGATGGAAGCTTTTGTTGCCTTTGTGTGGACTTACTAGAGGTGGTAAATAACATGTATGGGTAGATAAGAACTAAAAAATAGACTTATGAAGATAGTGTTTTATTGCGTGAAGGAACTGAAGTATTTAAATCTTTTCTTCTGTCTCACAAATATTGTAGAAAAAACAGTATCTTAACACTGAAACTGAATGTATTGTTTTTGTCTCCGGGTGATTTTAGCTAATTAATGAAAGTTATACTGCTAGAGTCCCCAGGCAAACAATATGTACAAATTTGATTTAAAGAATGTTGTTCCTTCTGGAGATTTAACTTGTTTATTTGCAAAATCCATAATTGATGAGTCTAACAACTATGGCAAAGAAGGCTGGTCATGAGAATTTTTAAAACAATAAATATAACTTGTGAAGGGAAGGAATAAGTGTATATTTAAAAATGGTCAAAATAGGGCTTTTCAAAACTTATGAGTCTTTACTTCCCCTTGACGAACACTTGGCTACTTTTCTAGGTTATTAGTCGAGGGGGATTGAGATTCTTAGTTTTCTAAGTGCTTACTTGTAGCATTGCGCGATGACACACAATAGTTTAGTATGGGGGATTTTGGTATATGCCTAAATACACATACCTTTGACCTTTAAAATTGGACTAAAATGACAAAAAACGTACCAAAAATACATTGTATTTGTATGTTTTTACTTATATTGTGCAGGAAACAGATATCCGACAAAAGGACGAAAAATCAAGCAAAAACGGACAAAACCGAGCACGAGAGTGGAAAAGCGTGGACAAGCCAAAGTCAAAGTCAAAAAGTCAACCAAGTCAAGTCAAAGTCAAACCCGGAAAAGTCAACGGTCTAAGCCGAAGCCGTAACCGAAGAAATGTTAAATGGGCCCACCCGTACCCATCTAATGGGCCGGGACAGCCCATTAAGCATTGATATAAAGACTTATTCAAAGAAATGGCCCAAAATCTCTTTAATTTTCAAACCGGCCCAAGTCAATAAACATGGCCCAACTCCCTACTTAACCAAAGTTAGCCCAAACCCCACTTTAACTCCGTTATGTTATTACACCATTAGTCCTCCAAGGACTGGTGGTGCAAACATAATAAACAGCTTCAAGGGCTGTTTCTGCCAATCCCTCAAACTTCTTTCACCACAAAGGACCTAATTTGCTAACATCATATATACCTAGAGGGGGCCAAACCTGCCCATTCCCCAAACTTCACCCCTGCACCCAAAATTAAACTCAGTCAAACATAAACCCTAACCCTCATTTCCCGCCATTAACCCTTAACCCCCAAATCCCTCAACCACCATTGTCACTATTCACGTGACCCTGCAACATACAAACAAAATCCACCCCACTCCAAAATAGCTCACCCCACCTCACTAACCTACAAAAAACACTTTGGCAATCCCCACTCACCCCATTGGTCTAAAGAATGAAGACAAATGATGAACGGCCAAGATTTATATGATTGGGCTCCAAGGAAAAATAGAGGGCCAGGATGGACTTTGGTTTGCACTCACAGCAAAAACACAACAAACACAAAGGCTTGAAGACACAACTATATATTGAAGAAAGAAGACAGAAGTTTAGAGTTAACTAGGAGTAGGAGTAGTTTTAGTTTAGTTTTAATTCATGTTTTATTGTCTTTAAAATTTCTGTCATTTTACTTTACAAACCTTGTAACCTTTTTTAATCTTAATGAAAATTTCAGTCTTTTAAGTTTTCTTACAAATCTGTCTCAATTAGCTGTTAACTACTTATTCTTGTTGGCTTACTTATATCTGTGATTTACTTGTTTTTCAGCACTTAAAATTGTTAGTTTATGATTTGTCTTTGAAATGCTTGGCCTGTTTCAGTTTGAATTAGATTTAAATTGATCTTTTTAACTTTAAAGGGGTGTTTGGGTCAAGGTTTCAAAGCGGGTCAAACTAGGTAAAAATTTGTTTTTGGTTCTTAAGTTAACTTTTAAAAGCTCATTCTAGGCCTATAAAGCTGTTTTTTTAATCTTTGAAGTCAAAATCTCATTTTTTAGTCTATTTCTATTAGTGGCTCAACTCTGTGGATTTTTCAATTTCTTATTTAAGCTTCTTTGATTAGATTTTGAATAGTGGTCTTTGTTGTTGTTATCAAGCTGGTTTTAGATTCTTATTGCAGTAGAAAGTAGTCTTTACAAGTATGCAATTGTCCATTGTATTTCAAGTCAAATCTGTCAAGGTTTGTGTCAGTTTTTAAAATCTTAAATATCCAGTTTTCAATTGCAAATTTAGGCTAGAGTTAGGATGTTTTAGGATCTGAATTTGATAGTATAAGTAGTTAGGATATAGATCTCAATCTGTTTAAGCTTTTTATGTTCTTAAAACATCTGTTTCTAGCTTAATTTTAGGCCTGCTTATTGCCTAGTTGTCTTTTTAA
>BQNB010149123.1:0-16209 GCA_026074375.1 Tanacetum coccineum | reverse complement strand
GCATAAGAAATAAGCAATAAAAATAAAAACATTAACAAAACAAACCTTTTATAAAAAGCATCTTCATTAATAAGCTCAAGGAGTTGATTACAATAAGCAAATAATAAGCTTAAAAAGCTTATACAATAAGCTAAAACAAAATTATACTACTCCTAAAAACTAACCTACACTAAAAAACACACTAAAATTTCACTCTCTAAAATTTCTCTCACTAAATTCTCTCCCTAAATGAGCTGCTGCGTGAAGTATATATAGCCCCAAGTAGGTGGGGGCAATTTCGTCCTTTCAAGCCTTCATCCAATTATATTGCTGGATCTAGGGGTATTTTCGTCATTTTGCACTCCACCAACCGCCTCATTATTGCACATGATTGGCACACGCCTACCTCGTACTGACTGCTACAGTACCTCGGACTGACACACGCCAGTGCCACGTGTCACCCTCTGATTGGTCCAGCCGTCACCTGAACAGTACCTCGTACTGACGTGTACTGACACCTCGGACTGCTACAGTACCTCGTACTGACACTCTGCCACCTCGTACCTGCCACCTGCACATTCTGACACTAATCATTAGAAGCGCCACGTGTCACCACCTGATTGGTGCCACGTGGCATTTTCACTGTTCATCCCCGCCGTTGGTCAACCACCGGTCAACCGCCGTCGGACCACCGGTCAACGGTGGTCAACGACGGCGATCAACGGCGGTCAACACCGCCGGACCACCGCCGGACCACCAGTCAACGGTGGTCGACGGTAAGTCAACTGCCGGGTCGGGTCAGGAGTTGGGCCGGGTCGAGCCGGGAGTTGGGCTGGGTCTGGATCGGGTCCGGGTCCGGGTCGGGTCGACACGTGGCATCACCAGAGTGGGCCACGTGTCATAACAACGAAAATCCTCACCCAGGCATGCCTGGGTTCGAACTCGGGACCTTGAGGCTATGCCCACACAGCTTACTGTTGTGCCAAGCATAGCTTCAATAATATATATGCAAGATTTAATATATAACCTAATTTTTGGCTTAGTTTTGTTTATTATAACTAAAGGTTCAAACAGGGACGAAAAATGTTCAAAATAAAAATGTTTAAATATAAAAGGCCGGTACCGTTGGACTCGTTTTTTCGTGCTCTTTCCAATGGTGTGATCGAGGAATTTTCACGACTTCGTTTGGACCTCGATAAATGTGAAAACGTCGTTGAAAGTCACCCGAATTTTACCGTTTTTGCTTCGTTTTCAATCCTTTTTACCTGTAAGACATAAAATCACAATACAAACATATTTGTAACATAATTATCTATATTTTAGTGTTTTTAGTCCTTTTATAGTGTTTTACGGGGTACAAAATATGTATATTTTAGCCAATATCAGTCCTTACTCCAAGAAATCCCCAATACGTCGTATCCCACATTGCTCGATACGACGTATCGACAAGTTTCCAGACTCTATAAATAGACAATCCTAAATTCAGTTTTATATATGCAAGTGAATCCCTAAACCACCAAGTCGACCAAGAGACAAATAAAGGAGCATAGAAGGTCATAAAAGAGCCTCAAGATCATAGGAAAACTCTTGTAATCTTCGCGTAACCGAATACGCGTTCGATTAAGGTTTCTTTATTTTAATCATTCATATATCAAACCGTGTGTATTTTTACAATGACTATCGGCTGATACCTTTAGGTATCAGCCATGTTTATGAAGATCTAATATTTGGTTTGTTTATCTTGATTGCTTAATTTATTATTGATTATTTTAATCTTAACAGCTGCCCACACCTCTAGCGACATTAAGTCCCTCGAACCCACCACACACACTAGAAAGACTATATCCACGTACAACACAGAGCTACCCACAATAAACAAACTGCGACACACGACTAGCTGAAATAACTTAAAATACTGCATCCTTTAAAATAGCTTAAAAACAGCTTAAAAGGCTAGACAATTAGCCAAAAGACACCAGTGGAATTTCACACAATTTTTACAGCACCCTCTTTAGCTAGCACCCCCTAGTCAACTACATCCACACACCCCTTACACCATCTTCACTAAACATCAGCCCCTCTTAAAAATGCGTATTCCTACTCACTCTCAAACACGCGGACTGATCCCGAGAGCTCTCCACATCAACTCTCAATAACACAGCGATTACACTCACAACAAACACGCACAAGAACAACGGCCAATACATCATCGACTCTCAACTCAGCCCACTCACACAACGCACAATAAACACGGACACTTCAATCCTCGAGCGAGAACTCACTCATTACTCGAGACACACCACATCCAACATACACTAACATCGATGAGAGCCCCCCAACACTTCCGCGACTACACACACTCACACGCATCCATAAGATATTCCTCTAACACACCTCACCACAAGCAAAACAATCACCAGCAATATCAACACTGTCAAACAAAACTTACGTATACCACTAATAAGCGTTTCAATCTCGCGACTCACCACTAAAACCACCGCCATACACAAAGTGGCACCACAAATTAAGAAAAAACCACAAGTACCCTTACTCAAAACAGGCGCAAATAAAGACAATCCACAACTCTAGCATTGCATCACAACTAACGCGCGTGGGTGTCCCATAAAGCGACCTACCTCCCGCAACAGGAACCTTTATATCTATCATCCCACAACACTCATTACACGCCAGCGTGGGTGTATGGTCGAGCAAATTGAGATACTCACTAGGAGTAGCTCTTGGTGTTTGGTCTCTATAACTAAGATGCGTGTTTTTTGTAAGCATAGGGTATTGTATATTGTTCACTCTTCTCTGTGCAATATACTCAAATGGATGTGACACGTCTCTTTTCTAGCGCGCACATTCTACTCCTCTTCAACACGCGCGACGACAGAGGACTATTTATCTTCTTAATGAGTGTTCCTTCTTCATACTTTATGCGAATCAATACACATTCAACAGAACACTCTCTAGTCTTATATTTCTCCATAATTCCTTCACTATTTGCATTTATCTGGAGACATGGCGACACTAACTGGACTTACTTCTTGTTTCTTATATCTTCTACATTCGGAGCACAATTTCGTTATATAACACTTGTCTATGACAACACAACAGTCATTACTGGTGATATTGGGCAGCCTTATTCGTCTCATCTAATCAGACTCATATATTTCTGAGAGTTGTGTTCTCTAAAAAAAAAAAAATATAATACTATATATTATCAGAGTGAGAGTCTAGTCAGTTATGATTCTAGTTCAACATACATAAATTTTTAACAGGACACATCACTTTTTAGATCAGTTATCTCATCAAAATTATTATCTGTCTCTTCTAGTTCAGGCAAAGTCCTTATTGATCTTAGATCTAGAACTCAAGAAAACATAATGGAGAGAGACACAGATATTGCATATATGTCTAATCACTTACACGCGATCTTAGAGTGAGACATTAAATTAAAGTCTACACGAATTCAAACACTAGAGAAGTACAATAGTTTTATCGTAGCGGGAAGAAGGAGGAAGTTATGACATTTTCAACACACAAAATAAGATAATCAAAGGTAGGACATGAGTATACTCACTTCTGAAAGATGTTTCTACAAAAAGTTTATGTAGACACGATCACAGAAGGAAAATTCTCAAAATCACAGGTGCACTTTTACTACTTACTGAGCAAAAGAATCTTTGGAGCATCGCAAAGTTAGACACTTGATTAGACTTTACAAAGGAAAGATACGCGCAACTTTATTTTACTAAGGAATAATTATTGTACGATTTTGAGAGAGTACTAATTATGGGAGAAATGAGTCGGTGACACATGAAGTCTAGTATAGTCTCTGGCGCACTAGAAGATGAGTGGTTTCTAAGTATTTATTAAACAGGCAAGTGTAGGTGTCGAGGAGTTTTTACTATTTTTAGACAACAAACAAGCTTATATATACATATGAGTTGATCTCTGAGTTTGCTGGGTAAGAGACGTTTTTTACAAAAGAAGCAGAGTATCTTACTCTAGATTGGGAGGGGGAAGACGCGAGAGTAGGCGGGCGGGTGTACAGTGTTAAATAAAACGAGAAGCACTAGTGGAGGTGCGAGCGGAGATATTGGTGAAAAGATTTAAACAGCCGTGTATTAGAGGTAGTCGGGATTTTAAAAAATATGAAAAAGATTTAAATATTTTTCAAAAAATTTAGATTTTAAAAGTGCGATTTTTTTTTAAAAAGTTTTTAAAATGTATAAAATTTTTTAAAAAAGTTTTCTAAAAAAGTACGAATTTAAAAAAAAATGATAATCGAACCGAAATCGTACTTTTAAAAACTTTTTTTACAAAACTTTTTAAATTTTTTTTAAAACTTCGCACTTTTTAAATTTCGCATTTTTTTTACAAAACTTGTAAAAAAAATTTGTACTTTTTAAATACTAATATTTTAAAAAATACAAAATTTTTAATTTTTTTTTTCAAAACAAAGATTGTAAAAGTACGAATTTTTTTTTAAGATTTTGTAAAAAAAATTAAATTTTTTTACTAATAATAATGTAAAAAAGTTTTTTTTTATATTAAAAAACAAACAAAAACTTTTTTTTAAAAGAGAAGTGCTAAAATAATTCCCTGTGACAGCAAAAAGACAACAATACCCTCTTATATAGTTGCACAGTTAAAAATTAAACGCTCGTTAATACTTAACGGAAAAAAAAATTGCACCGTTAATCCAAGGGATGTATCGTGTCCCAAAACATTGACGGAATGATGTGTTTTGGACAATTATTTAACGAGGGACGTTAGATAGTTTTTTGACAAACCACAGGGATGATTTTTGCACTTCTCTCTTAATTTTAATATTATTTGGTAATGTTAAACCAATAAAATAAAAATAAACAAAATAGTTAGACAATTTTCAAGTAAACAAGAGAACAATTAATTTCTACTTTTTCACAACATATTAACATGAGAGCAATTTAAGAGATAAACATGAGATGATATCAATGTTTAGTTTTTTTTAAATAGTACTCAATTCGACTTTAAATCTTATTATTGATTTTTGTTCATTAATAAGCGTCTACTAAAAAATAACAATTAATCAATACATTTTTATACTCTCTCCGTCTCATTTTTATTGTTCACGTTTTCTTTTTGGGATGTCCTAATTTAATTGTTCACTATTAAAAATAGATAAGGAAGTTTGATCAAGTTTAATATATTACCTTTGTTTGAATTATTATATATACACACATTTAGCATTACATATATTGCCAAAACAGTAACGGGCTACTGTTCATCGATGAACAGTGACGGTTACTGTTCATCGGTCCGATTTTTTTAATGCCGGTGGTTACTGTTCATCGGCCGAAAAAAAAAACTTTATACTCCCCCTTTCTTTCGTTAAAAATAAGAAGGGAAAAAAAAATTACGTTTACGACTTTCTATCGGCCTGGGCAAAAAAAATATATATATCCCCTTTATTGAAAAAAATAATTTGTCACTGTTCATCGATGAACAGTGACGGTTACTGTTCATCGGCCCATTTTTTTTAAATTTTTTTTTAATACCGGTGGTTACTGTTCATCGGCCGAAAAAAAAAAACTTTATACTCCCCCTTTCTTTCGTTAAAAATAAGAAGGGAAAAAAAAATTACGTTTACGACTTTCTATCGGCCTGGGCAAAAAAAATATATATATCCCCTTTATTGAAAAAAAAAATTTGTCATTTAATATGAGAAAAAAACAAATTATTAAACATGAGATCGAAGAAATTAACCCGAACAAAAAAAAATGTCCCGCAATAACGCGCGAAAAAATAACGCCCGCAGCAACGCGCGGGTAATCTTTGCTTGTTATTACAAATTTTAAAAAACACTTTAATTAATTAGCTAAGGATAAAATTGTCATTCTGTCAAAAAGTAAGAAAGAAAAAAAGTAGTAAGTTTTCACTTTAAAGACGCGCAAGTTTTGAAACTATCCAATGACACTCTTCGCTAATAAAATATAATGAGGTGAGTTATTTTGCATACTAGTTTCTCCCTACATACTAAGGGACAAATCTAGACCATTCATTTCATTAGCTTAAAAAGACAAGATTTAAGATTAAAAAAAACATGAAAGGACCAAAAGTGTAAATTTACTAAAACTCACACTAACCACTCCCTCATTATTTGTAGAGTTGGCAAATCCTACCCAAATTGTAATTAATTAACCATTTTGACATTTTGTATGTTTTTTTACGTTTTTACGATTTTTACGTTTTAACGTTTTTTTACGTTCTTATACGTTTTCATACGTTTTAGTCCACTTTCACACGTTTTCGTACGCTTTCGCGTGTTTTCGTCTGTTTCGCACCTTTTCGCGCGTTTTTGTTCTGTTTTAGACGTTCTCGCACGTTTTCTTATGTTCTCGCACGATTTCTTACGTTTTCGCACGTTTTCGTCCGTTTCGCACATTTTCATACGTTTTCGTCTGTTTTCACACCTTTTCTTATGTTTCCGTCCGCTTCCGCACGTTTTCTTTCGTTTTCACATGTTTTTACACGTTTTTGTTCATTTTTTGACATCTTCTTACGCTTTCGTCCGCATTTGCGCATTTTCGTCGGCTTTCGCGCGTTTTCGTCAGCTTTCGCGCATTTTCGTCTGTTTTCGCACGTTTTCGTCCGTTTTTGCGCGTTTTTGTCTGTTTTTAGATGTTCTCTCACGTTTTCTTATGTTCTCGCACGATTTCTTACGTTTTCTTTCGTTTTCGTCTGTTTTTTGACATTTTCTTACGTTTCGCACGTTTTCTTACGTATTCATACGTTTTCGTACGCTTACGTCCGCATTCGCGTGCTTTTGCGCATTTTCTTAAGCTTTCGCACATTTTTGTTACGCTTTGCGCTTTCGCCAACTTTCGCGCGTTTTCGTCCGTGTTCAGACGTATTTGGCCGTTTTGAGACGTTTTTGGCAGTTATCAACGGAGTTTGCTTCTGTTTTCATACGTTTCGATCCCACGATATTATACCCAAAAACCCTAAACCCCTAACCACTGAAACCCTAAACCGTAACCACTAGGTATAGAATATCACAAGGTGACATGTACATAAACTTTAAGATCTATCACCAAAACCCCAAACCACTAACCACTAAAGTATAATAATCATAGTATATACATAAACTTTAAAATCTATACCAAAAACCCTAAACCCCTAAACACTAAAACATATACCAAAAACTCTAAACCACTAACCACTAGATATAATATCACAAGTGATGTATACATAAACTTTAAAATCTATACCAAAAACCTTAAACCCCTAACCAGTAAACCCTATACAAAAAACCCTAAACCCTTAACCACTGCGTGTAATATCACAATTGATGTATACATAAACTTTAAAACCTATACCAAAAATCCTAAACCCATAACCACTAAACTCTATACTAACAACCCTAAACCCCTAACCACTAGATATAATATCATAAGTGATATATACATAAATTTTAAAATCTATACCGGAAACCCTAAACCCCTAACCACTAAACCCTAAACCAAAAACTCTAAACCACTAACCACTAGGTATAATATCACAAGTGATGTATAAATAAAATTTAAAACCTATACTAAAAACCCTAAACCTCTTACCAGTAAACTCTATACCAAAAACCCTAAACCTCTAACCACTAAACTCTATACCAAAAACCCCAAACCCGTAACCATTAAACTCTAAACACCTAACCATTAAACCCTATACTAAAATCCTAAACAGCTAACCGCTAAACCTTATACCATAAACCCTAACCTCCTCCATAACCACTAAAACCTATACCAAAAACCCTAAACCCTTAACCACTAAACCCTAAATCCCTAACCACTAGGTATAATATCACAAGTGATATATACATTAACTTTAAAATCTATACCAAAAATCCTAAACCGCTAACCATTAAGCCCTATGCCAAAAACCCTAAATACCTAACCACTAGGTATAATGCCTAACCAATAGGTATAATATCACAAGTGATATATACATAAACTTTAAAATCTATACTAAAAACCCTATAACAAAAATCCTAAACCCTATACCAAAAATCCTAAACCCCTAATCACTATGTATAATATCATAAGTGATATATACTAAACCTTACACCAAAAACCTAAACCCTTAACCACTAAATCCTATACCAAAAAACCTAAACACCTAACCACTAAACCCTATACAAAAACCCTAAACCCCTAACCACTAAACCCTATACCAAAAACTCTAAACCCCTAACCACTAGATATAATATCACAAGTGATATATACATAAACTTTAAAATATATATCAAAAACCCTAAACCCCTAACCACTACCCTATACCAAAAACCTAAACTTCAAACCTTATGTGTAATATCACAAGTGATATATATAGATAAACTTTAAAATCTATACCCTAAACCTTAAACCCTAAACACCTAACCACTATACTAAAACCCCTAAACCCTTAACCACTAAACCCTATACCAATACCTTTATAAAGTAAGATTCACCGGTGGCTTAACATTTATTACCCCTGACATTGTAGTATCACCAGTGATAAATAAATAATAATAATATCTCATGTGATAAAGATGTTGTATGTTTTGCCCATTTAGATAATTAGCACTTATGATAGAAATAAGCTATAAAAGAATGAATTATAATACCACAAATGATAATAAATGAAGTTACTTTTTATCAAATGTATTGTCAGTTTTTTTATTATTGTTGTTGATTTCATATTTTACCACATGTGATATCCTAAGACTATTTGAAAACAACATCAGCCTTCAAACTTGCTAAATCCTCCTTCAGAACCTCTATTAACTAAGATTTATTTGTAGATTAACACTGATTACCATTAAGATTGTAATATAATCAGTGATAAATATAACCTTTATCAACTAAGATTCACTCATAAGACTGATTACCCTAGAGATTGTAATATCAATGGTGATAAATATAACATCTATCAATTAAGATTCACCTGTGACTTAACAATTATTACCCTTGACATTGTAATATCATTAGTGATAAATAATCGTGACCTTTATTAACTAAGATTCACTCATGGCTTAACAATTATTACCACTAACATTGTAATATCACCAGTGATAAATAAATAATAATAAAATCTCATATGATAATCAATATAATTTACACAGCTAGATATTTCTACATATGATTAATATCACATGTGATAAAGCAATATAACGTGATGCTTATTGTGGTTATTTTTGAAAGTTTAAACATGTAATAAATGTTATCTATCACTTGTGATATTATACTGTTAGTAGGAATAAAATGGTTAAGCCTCTTTAGGCGAATTCTTATTTTGCTCAAAAGCAAACACTTATTTGATTTTAAGACTACGTCAAGTTTCTATTTTCATAGTTTGCTTCTTTTTTATTCATTTTGATATTTGTAATGACAATTATTTATCTCTTATGATATAACACTTTAAGGAAAATAAAGAGTATTTAAATTGTCATTCTTAGTCACTTAAGAATAATATCTCATGTGATAAAGCAATATAATATGAAACTAATTCTGGTATTCCACATATGAGTAATATGTGATAAAGCAATAAAGTATAACATTAATTCTGGTATTTTACATATGAGTAATATCACAGATGATAAAGCAAAAAAATGAGCAAAAGTATACATCATTCATATCTTGCTATATCACCTGAGATATTACTCTAAAGTGACTAATTACACATTATATTACTTTATCACGCTGACATATCTCCTCTAAAAATGACAAAGACTGCAACCATTATGTCACAACCATGTGACACCCCGCAAATTTCCGATCAATAATTTAGCCGTTTCCGTTTGATAATTTGAATTTTTAACGTTTCGTTTAACTTTTACGCGTAACCGGGAAGTTGTCCCGTTAATATCTGAGAATCGTCTCCGGGAGCGAACCGTACTGTATTTCATCGTAGTCTTTCGTCATTGGACGCGTTTTTACGCTTTTAATTAATATTTAAAATTTCATAATTTTTCGTGAAGTCGTTAGTCATTTTCGTTGTTTACGTAATCGTTTAAGTAACTTAATGCATGTATGCATGGAAAGCTATGGAAATTAATTCATATGCATGCACTACCATTCCTAGAATGTTGGAAACCAATTGGTCCCCCCTTTGGTCTTGCTCTTTCAACCGAATAACACACACACTCTAGCATGGGATCCCCATTTTTGAAATTTGAAATGGGAGACAAACCTTCCTACAAAATGGTTCTTGTACAAGTCCTTCCTAGCCTCTCATTCGCGGATCATTTCGGTCCCCTTTTTCCCCTTGTACTCGGCCGAACGAAGCCATGCACCAAGTCTAGGTGCATCCCATCTCTTGCCAACATATAAACAACTAGTCACATTTACTTCTCATTCATTCATAGCAAATTCTCTCACTAGAAAAACACACATACTTTTCCTTTCTTTTCTTTCTTGTTCGAACCACCAAGCACACCCAAATCCATTTCTTTTTAATCTTTGATCAAACCATTTGAAGATATATTGTTCGAGGTTGATTGTTATTTCATCCGGGTATTTTATAAACAACTTTTGGGTTGTTCTTAGTTCTAATCATCTTTCGTCGTGTTTTCTTGTAAGTCATCTCTTCTTTTTCATAAATGAGTTGTACTTTTGCATTCGTATGATCATTCCGAACAAGGTGTACAAAGCGGATCGTTGTGAAAATCATTACCTATTTTTCTATAAAACTACAAGTCTCAAAGTTTAATCTTTTTATTTATAAATGGAAGAACATAAAAAGTAGTTGTACTTTTGCGCTTAAAAGTTTGTTGTGACTATTTTGATATATATATTGTTATTACTACGGCTATATCATTTATTTGAGATTTATCATATAGTGAGTTTAAATATTGTTGGCGAAGGGATTAAGTTAGATGTTAGATTTGTCGAAAGTGTAAATTGAAAGTCGAAGAGGTTTAGGTTTAGAATGGATTTGTTGCAATATTTGCGGTGTTGTCGAAAATCGATCAGATATTCTTTCGAGCCAATAAAAGATGTACTTTTATAAAACAGATACTTTCACGAGTCGAGACGGATAAAAATGGAAAGTTGATATTTTTAGAAAGGTCATGCTGAAATCTTATAAACTTTATAAATGCGTCGAAAAATATACTTTTATTATCAAAATGATAAAATGAAGAATGACGTTAAGTGTCGAGTTTGGGTCAACATTTATGGTTATTGAGTCAACTTTGGTGTGTCGGGTCACTAAAAGACGAAATACACTAAAAGACGAAATACACTAAAAGACGAAATACACTAAAAGACAAAATACACTAAAAGACGAAATACACTAAAAGACAAAATATTTTTGAAGATGTTTCAAAATGTCGAGACTTGTCAAAACTTATAACTTTCGAAAGTACGTTTTGAAAAGGGTACGCCGTGTCTACTCATGCTCGGATGATCAGCTCTTGCGTTAAGCGTTATTCGTTGTACATCATTCTTAAACGACAACTATATGCTAGGTTGTCGCTAGGACCGTGAGATTCGTCTTCACTTGATTGATTTCTTTTAATCCACAATTCGCATAAGGTGAGTTCATAGCCCCACTCTTTTACTCGTTTTGAATAAATGTTTTATAACTTGGGGTGAGAAACATTGCTTGTTTTTTTTAAAATTGGACACAAGTACTATACGTGAGATTTCCCTATTTACGTGTTGCCTAAGTAGCGTTTAGACCACTATTGCCCGAATTATCATGAACTGTTAATCACCTTTAACCGACTGGCTGGTTAAGTGAGCACGAGTGAATAAATAGATCTATTGGGACTAATTATCCCTATCCGGGTGAGTAGCACTCACTACCCACGGGGCTCCCGATAAACAGATATATGCCATGTTGAAACTGGTTAGGTAATCTTTGGTCGAACACCTATAAGGGCAAGCAAATACTTATAGCAATGTACATGCTATCTTTCATCATTAGCTTCAGTGTCATGAGCTTAGTGCAACGTAAATACCTTTTTATGTGAAGTTGTATCTCCTATGACTGTCACATACGTTTTGATATCTTGTGGTCCACTATAACAACGTTTGAACTAAACCTGTGAATTCACCAACTTTATGATGATGTTCTAAGCATGTTTTTCTCAGGTGCATAGCATGGATTTTGTTGCTTGACTTATGTGAAGTCTATTTGCCCGGACCGGTTTATCAGAAATCTATCTATGTCTTTAATTACCGTTGTTGAACTTATTTAAGCTTCCACATTTTTTTACGCTTAAACTTTTTAAATTTGATCGATGTAAAACTTATTAATATTTTGAATTTATGCAACGGTGTTTGTTTTTAAAACGTACCCGTAGAGGTCGTACTTTATGCTTTGTACTTGAGATATTTATGAACGTCACGCCCCCGGACGCTTATTCGGACGAGACCCTATTTGGGGGTGTGACAGTTATTAAATGGATTTCTCCCACGGAGCGACAAGAGCGCCTTAACAAGGGTTTGTGTTTTATTTATGATAATCCATAGGTATGTGGACATAAATGTTCGGGTAAATTTATGACCGATGAGGAGGAGGATACGGAACCGGTGACTGAAGCAATTCAGAAGGAAGTGTTGGAAGGTGGTAATATATCGATTCTTAATGCATTAGTGGGCTATGGTAGTCCGCGGTCGCTACAGTTATAGGGCGTATTAGGTGCCGCAAAAGGTACATATTCTCATTGGCCACAGTGAAACTCTTTTGTGTGAAAGTTTGTGTAGTCAGGTAGTGCTTGATATCCAAGGACTACCAATGGATGTGGATTTGTATGTGCTGCCTGGGAAAGGACCGGATATAGTTTTGGGTATTTAATGGTTACAAAATCTTGGAAAGGTCACCTATGATTACTCGAACCAGACAATAGAGTTTAGTTGGTCAGGTCGTGACTATGCATTGAAAGGCGAGGAGTTGTTACTTAAGCGTGATACCTTGTTATGCCAGCATACGCAAAATCTATTAGTCACTAAGCACCTCATGGAGAGGAAAGCTAATTGTAAACGGTGGGATGTTGAGTTCAATGTCGGGGGATATGGTGCTTGTTAAACTGCAACCGTATCGCCATGTTACTTTGGCGAAGCGTTATTGCAACAAATTGGCTAAAAGGTATTATGGACCATTTAAGGTGTTGGAGCGTGTGGGAAATGTGGCTTATCGACTTACTCTACCGGATTCAAGTAAGATCTACCCGGTATTCCATGTGTCATTACTCAAACCATTTTCAAGAACAGGTGAGGAACAAGTTGCGAATTTGCCGGAGGATAAACATGAGGAGTAGCCCGTAGAGCAGCCATTGGCAATTTATGATACCCAAATTGTTTTACAGAAAGGCATACCGGTTCGGCAAGTGTTGGTGTAATGAAGCAGAAGACCACCTGAAGAGGCGACGTGGGAATGGTTGTTAGAATTCAAGATTGCTTACCCATCTTACCACCTTGAGGACACGGTGATTTTAAAGGTGAGGGAATGATACGCCTGGGCCCGAGCTCATGGCCGAACAACCCAAGAGGGAGAAGTCCAAGCCCGTATGGCATAAAGATTATGTCATATAATCTATCCTTATTTAAGTGTCATTGTTTAGGAATGTCTTCATGTTTATTTAGAAAAGTCAATCAAGAGTGCTTTTCAAGACAACACCTTGAGGGCAAGGTGGTTTTGAAGGAGTGAGGAATGATACGACTGGGCCCGAGCCCATGGCCTATTTAGCTATTAAGGTTTTACTATATTTTTTTCTTATAAATACTCTTGTACTCTTTCATTCAAATCAATCAAGTTTAAGATAAACAATTCTCTAATCTTTTCTTCTCTCTTCTGACGAAGCTAGCACACGCTTGAAATGGTTCTCTATCCCGATACAACCCGCAAGGGTCATATCAAACTGATAACCGATGAAACCGAAACAGAAAAACCGAAAACCGGAAAAACCAGCTTATCATGATTTGGTTTCGGTTTTTATTTTTAGTTATCCGCGGTTACCCAGTAGCGGAGCTAGAACTTTTGTTTTAGGAAGGCCAAAGATATACAATCTTGTATTTTGGGAAGAATGAAAGCTAATATATTTTTTTCTAAGATACAAATAGCATAAAAATACATTTAGCACATAAAACTTGGGAGGGCCACCACCCTCTTTGGTCTCCACTACCCTCTGCCTATGGATTACCCGAACCCAACCGTGTATGATATATATGTAGGTTTCAACAAAGCATTAATAAAAATATACAATTATTAACTATATTATTGCACTGCTTTTATCGTATACCGAATATTTACTTACCTTATGTGATCATTTACTAACGTCCACGGATTACATATGATAAGAATAATCGTAACTTATAAACGTCAAATAAATAATATTAATTATTTTGTTACATATTATAATTTGAATGGCTTCATTACGATGGAATAACTTTAATGCTAATGTCTTTATTGTTATTAAATTTACTACAATGAGATATTCTGTTTTAATTTACGTTATTATTCGTCCGATTCAATTAGATTCTATTAATTTTCTAAAATAGTTAAACGTGACTTGAACTGTTGGGTAACTGTTCATTTCGAGTATCTACATATCTTGTTATTCGTTTAGTTCGGTTCGGATAGTAAAATGAACTACCTCCACACTATGGATAGTTAAACTATCCAACCGAATGGAGCCAAATAGGCTCGTGAACACCCCTAATTTTTTAGTAATTATATTATGGAAGAAAGAAGAAAAACTACTACGTATTTATTGTAGAACCTTTATTTTATCAAACATTAATACATATGATCTCTCATGTTAAAAAATGGGCCAATCTCTTAGAGGCTATATGGCATAATAATTTACTCAAGTCAGTGGAATTTCAGATCAAGCTATTTGAATTTTTTTCCAGGGTAATAAAAACAGTCAATATTTTCTTTTCAATTTTGGTATATTCGTTAAATATTTAACGATCATCGTTAAGTTTACAATTAAAATCCACCATCACCGCTACCACCACTAATCATTGTCGCCACAACAAATCTTGCTGACCACTACCACCACCAACTACACCCACCACCCCAACCACCGCCACCACAAACTGCGCCCACCATCACCAACACCCTGGTGGTGGTATGTAGGTATGATGGTGACGACGGTAGTGGGTTAGGTTAGTAATTACGACGGTATTGGTTAGTGGGTGATAGTGGTGGTGACGGCAGTGCTAGGTAGTGCTAGGTGGGGATGGTCGGTGGTGTTGGGGGATAAAGCGATAATGGGTGGGGTTGGAGGGGGAGGCCGCGATTGGTGTTGGTATTAATGGTGACGCCGGTGGTGGGTGGCGTTGGTGGTAGCGGCAAGGGTTGGTGATGGCAACGATGGTTGGTGGTGGTAGTGATTGGTGGGGTTGGTGGCAGTGACGATGATTGGTGGTGACGGCGACGACGATGAACTTGAAATGCAAAACTTAACGTATGATCGTTAAATATTTAACGAAAAATCTAAATTGGAAAAAAAAATAACTTAGGCTACATTTTTCTACAAAAAAAGAAGTTAAATACTTGATTAGAAATGACTCATAACTTTAATGTTTTTCATAGATGTCATTTGTCCTATCTTATATGGGAAATGATTTGACGAAAAATCCAAATTTGAAAAAAAATAACTTGGCTACATTTTTCTGCAAAAAAAGAAGAAGTTAAATACTTGATTAGAAATGACTCTTAACTTTAATATTTTTTTCATTGATGTCATTTACCTTATCTTATATGAGAAGTGATTTGACGAAAAATCCAAATTGGAAAAAAAATAATTTGGCTACATTTAAAAAAAAAGTTTAATACTTGATTAGAAATGACTTCTAACTTTAAAAAATTTCATCGATGTCATTTGCCCTATTTTATATGAGAAATGATTTGCACACTCAAAAGTATTGTGTCTTGATATATATACATTTAGATCACTTCTACTTATGTTCACCCATACAAAGACACTCAAAGTTTGAAAAGTGGTTGTACAATTGTTCCTCAATTCTTTGTCGAGATCCATTCGCTGCATAAAGATCTGTAATTGTATGATCCTATGATTATTAACATCTGATGATATTAATTATAATGGATTATTTCTTACATGTTTTTATTCGGCTCGACGATTCTTCGAAAAGAAGCGATTAGATCCAAAGGGTTTGTGGTAGTTTTCAGATCCCCTTTTTCGTTTTATCCAATCCTTATCCCCCTGTCATCTCATTCGTTTCTCTTTTC
>BQNB010149122.1:0-16209 GCA_026074375.1 Tanacetum coccineum | reverse complement strand
GTAATTTTGAATAAGTACATTCTCCGTATCTATATTTCAATGAAATCCACACTATATTTTTCAAGTAGGCGGCATGCAATATCAAAAGGTGAATATTGCTGCTATGGCTGTGTAACATGCTCAAATGCTCTGCACGTGCTACGCATATGGCCAAAGTCAAACATCTCAGTCAACGTTCCTAACAGAATTTCCCGCGCATTTTAGCTTATTTCGATTTCTATAAATACTTGTCTTCCAGTTCATTTGTAATCAGTTTTTGATGTGTAATTTCTCACTTTTCTCTCTGTAATTCACCTACAATTCAATAAACCAATAACCAATCCTTTGTTCTTCAATTTCGTGTTTCCTCTTCACACTTGGAATACCTAATTGAGTTCAATTATCCTTTCATTTCTGTTATAAACATTTGAGACCATTGCAAGTGGTATCAGAGCTCCTTCCTGGCAATACGAGCTCGAATCCGCCATTAATTCAGTTATAACTGCCTAACTGATTCTGTTGTAACCGTCTAACCGATTCTGTTGCAATTCCGGCTAGTTAGTTACGATTCCGATTACTTTCACTTCTTAAATCCGATTTACTCACCTTCTCTCATACTACTCAATGGTTAACACACGCACAAATCCAGACACAACCACAATTGACATCACTAACACATTAACCGCCATTCAAACCGCGATTGAACAGATCAATGGTAACATTACTGGCTTATTGCTCTTCCAGCAGTTTGCTACTGGTGAGCTTAATCGTCTCAATGGAGGTGAAGGAACGAATAACAGAGGGGGATCTGGTTCACAGTATGGACGGCTTACTAAGTTTGAGTTCCCTAAGTTCTATGGAGAGGATGTGCAGGGATGGCTATACAGAGTTAATCAGTTCTTCTTACTTGATTCCATTGCTGATGAGCAAAAAGTAAGGTTAGTCTCTATGCATATGTTTGATAAAGCACTGAATTGGCATAAGCAGTTTATTAGAAAGCATGGTGATAATGTTGCTTGGGCTGTGTATGAACGAGAAGTCCAAAACCGTTTTGATTCTGTGTTTGAGGATCCAATGGTGGAACTGAAAAATTTGAAACATGTCACTACTGTGCAATTGTATCAAGAACAGTTTGAAGCTTTGATGAATAAGGTTGAGTTAAGTGAGGCTTATGCAGTCAGTTTGTTTATTGGTGGATTAAAGGATGAAATTGGTATGCATGTTAGGATGTTTAAGCCAAACACTCTCTCAGATGTATATTGTTTAGCCAAAATGCAGGAAGCAACCTTACAGGCTATCAAAACTAGGCAAACTCCACTTTTAACCACTCCTAGAACTCCTTATGCTGCTACTACTAGTTATGCTAATAAAACTGTGTCCTATCCACCAAAATCCACTACCACTACCTTGGCTTTACCTGCTCCAAACACTATCTCTAAACCTGCTTATGTACAACCTAGAAAGCAATTGACACAGAAGGAGATAGCTGACAAAAGAGCCAAAAATCTTTGTTTCTACTGTGATGAGAAATTTGTGCCTGGACACAAATGTAGTGGTCAACTGTTCTTGTTAGAAATTTGTGCTGATAAAAGTACTTCAGAAGAATATGAGTTGGAAGCACTATTAGAAGACCCTGTGGTGCAGAACTTTGGGGAGTCTATCACTGATACACCAGTGATTTCCTTACATGCTATGACTGGGGAAAGTACTTATAAGACTATGAAGGTTAAAGCATATGTTGGAAAACATACAGTGCACTCACTCATTGATTCTGGAAGTACACACATTTTTTTGGATCTCAAAGTTGCTAAGAAATTGGGATGCAAACTTAAGGCCACCTGTCCTATGGATGTGTCAGTGGCCAATGGACAGGTCATGAGTAGTTTGTATGAATGTAAAGGTTTCACATGGACTCTACAAGGAGTGGAATTCACATCTGATGTTTTCATTCTACCTTTGGGAGGATGTGAATTAGTGTTGGGAGTGCAGTGGTTGTCTGTTTTGGGAGACATCAAGTGGAACTTCAAAGATTTGGTCATGGACTTTGTGTACAATGGTAGGAGAATGGTGTTAAGAGGCACACAGAAGGCTGCTTTGCAATGGATGAATGGGAAAAGGCAGTCTAAAGCAACTTCAAATGGTCAAGTGCTCTGTGTTTACCCAAACACTCTGTTCAGTATGACTCAAACTACCACCAGCCCTCCTTGTTCACAAATTACTGATTTGTTAGACTCCTACCAAGATGTTTTTGTTACTCCTACTTCACTTCCACCTAAGAGGAAACAAGATCACATAATTCCTTTGGTACCAAACACACCACCAATAAACATTAGACCATACAAACATCCTCCAAACCAAAAAGATGATGTGGAAGCTATGGTACAAGAGCTAATGGAGTCAGGAGCTATTAGAGACAGTCAAAGCCCTTACTCTTCCCCTATTGTTATGGTAAAAAAGAAGGATGGTACATGGAGAATGTGTGTTGACTATAGACAATTGAACAAATACACTATCAAGGATAAGTTCCTTATACCAGTAGTGGAGGAACTGTTGGATGAATTAAGTGGTGCCAATATTATTTCTAACCTGATTGAGGTCAGGTTTCTCCCAAATAGTACTTCATCCGCCGCCATTGATGAAGCAAGCTTTACTGCCCACATAGTTCCCCTTATGACAATCCATGTCCTTCCCTTATTGCCTCACCAACTGCACATTCTACCTTTCAAGCCCCTCCAGTCAAACCTTTCTTAGCAATAACACAATGGCATTATTCCCACACTAGTTTTATCTTTGGAATGATTATGCTGGTAAATATATTGCAACTATCCCAAGAGCACTTGCTACCACTACAATTTTCAAACTTGGTATTGCAAGCTATGAGCACCTTAGAAACCTCTCTTGTATGACCAAGAGATTGAGCACAAAACATGCTATCTCTTTTGCCTGCCTAAGAAAAATGACGTATCTTGGTCATATCATTTTTGGGGAAGGAGTCTCTACAGATCCTTCTAAGATCACTGCTATGCAAAAGTGGCCAACACCAGTTACCCTGAAACAATTAAGAGGTTTCCTTGGCTTAACAGGCTATTATAGAAGATTCATTAAGGATTATGCCAGCATCAGCAAACCTTTAACCTCATTATTAAAGAAGAACTCTTTTGCTTGGAATTCTAGTGCTCATGCCTCCTTTGAAGCTTTGAAGGTAGCTATGAGCCAAGCCCCAGTATTAGCATTGCCTGACTTCAACAAGCCATTCACAGTGGAAACTGATGCTTCAGGAATGGGAATTGGTGCAGTGTTGCAACAAGGAGGCCACCCTATAGCCTACCTCAGTAAGTCTCTCTCTCCCAAACACCAGGCTTTATCTACCTATGAGAAGGAGTTTTATGCAGTGTTGATGGCCTTGGAAAAATGGAGAGGGTATCTCTTGGATAGGCATTTTAAGATTAAAACAGATCATTTTAGTCTTAAGTATCTCCTAGATCAGAGGTTAACCACACCTTTCCAAGCTAAGTGGTTGCCTAAGCTTCTAGGATATGACTATGAAATTTCTTACAAACAAGGAAGTGAGAATCATGCTGCTGATGCACTTTCCAGGATTTCTAGTGGTTCTGAGTTATGTTCTCTTATCCTTAGTACAGTCCTACGTCGATTTGTGAATAAAAATCACAAATGTTGGGAGGTGATGTGGATCTTCAACTGTACATGTTAATACTCAACTTGCAGACACACTTATGTTGTATATAGATCTACTTGGACAAATAGAGAATTGAGAAGAAAAGGAAAGTTGGTGGTAGGAAGTAATGAACAGTTAAGGCAAGCATTAGTCACATACTTTCATTCTGATCCAGTTGAAGGACATTCAGGTGTCCAGGTTACAATTAAGAAACTGGGCACTGTGTTATATTGGAGAGAGATGAAGAAATTGGTAAAGAAGTTTGTGGCTAAGTGTGATGTGTGTCAAAGGAACAAACCTGATTTATCAGCTTACCCTGGTCCACCTTCAAACCTTTCGCCTATCTTCTTTTCACGTTTTTTCCTTCCTACTAAGGTTTGGCATTGTAAATTTGCAATGGATTTTATGAGCCTTACACTCTTTCTCAGGCAAAGAACAGTTCTATTTGTGGTGGTTGACAGGTTAAGTAAGTATGCCCATTTCATTCCTATGAGTCACCTATTCACTACTAGCCAAGTGGCTCAAGTATTTCTGGACAATGTTTACAAGTTACATGGTATGTCAAACACCATTGTTAGTGACAGGGATAAGATCTTCATCAGTCAATTCTGGCAATCCTTGTTCAAAGTCATGTTGGTACAATTGAATTTATCTACTGCCTATCATCCTCAGACAGATGGTCAGACAGAGGTAGTCAATAAGTGTGTGGAATGTTTCATGAGGTGTATGACTGGTGAAAAACCAAAAGAGTGGGTTAAGTGGGTCTCTTTGGCTGAGTATTGGTACAACACCAATTACCACAATTTTGCTCACACCACTCCATTTGAGATAGTTTATGGACAGCCACCAAACCTTCATTTGCCTTATATAGCTGGTACTAGTTCATTAGAAGAGGTGGACAGGACTATGCACGCCAGGGAACAAGCCGTAGCTATGTTGTAGTTTCATCTTAAGAGGTCTCACAACAGGATAAAAAGTATGGCTGATAAGCATAGGAGTGACAGGACTTTTGAGGTGGGAATGAAGGTGTATCTTAAGCTTCAACCTTACAGACAATCTACAGTTAGACAAGGGACACATCACAAGTTTGCAGCCAAGTACTATGGGCCATTTGTGGTCATTGCCAAAGTTGGGGAGGCTGCTTATAAGCTGCAATTACCACCAAATAGCCAAATACACCTAGTCTTTCATGTCTCTCAACTCAAATTGTGTAAGGGAACCAACCATCAGGTAGGAGTTTTGCCTCTTTGTGGACCAGATGGGGTGCTTAGTATTGAACCAGAAGCCATCATTCGTAGGAGGTTGGGCAAGTTAAACAATAAAGTTGTCCTGTATGTGTTGGTCAAATGGGTCAATCAAACTGAAGAAGAGGCCACTTGGGAGCTTTACACTGATTTGCTTCACAGGTATCCTCACATGGAACTTCATTCCTGAGGACAAGAATGTTAAGGGGGATGGATTGTAACATGCTCAAATGCTCGTGCTACGCACATGGCCAAAGTCAAACATCCCAGTCAACGTTCCTAACAGAATTTCCCGCGCATTTTAGCTTATTTCAATTTCTATAAATACTTGTCTTCCAGTTCATTTTGTAATCAGTTTTAGATGTGTAATTTCTCACTTTTCTCTCTGTAACTCACCTACAATTTAATAAACCAATAACCAATCCCTTGTTCTTCAATTTCGTGTTTCCTCTTCACACTTGGAATACCTAATTGAGTTCAATTATCCTTTCATTTCTGTTACAAACATTTAATACCATTGCAGATTGATTATAGATGAGCTGCCAAGAGAAATTGTACAAGTTTTGAAGGAATATTGATTTGACAATTGTACCTTTTATTTTACGCTCAGATATAAGAATTCGAAATTTTTGGACGATTTTACTATTTCATGCCTTACCCCATATACACTATAGCTCTTAAACACTTTTTATGAGATTGATGAAGTAGTTTACAACAAGTTGAATTTCTAGTCAAAATTAACAAGATGTAGAAATTTTCACCTTATACCTTGTATTAATATTGTTGTTGATTTTAACTTTTTGATTCGTTCAAATCAGTGGCGGATCTAGAAATCCAATATAGGATATGCACTATGTATATAATATATTTTTTTCGATTCAAATATTTTCGATTCGGGTTGTTTTTACGGGTCGGTTTTTCAGACCTTTGCGATTACGTTCTCGAGACGTTTTTCTTTATTAATCAACTATTCGGCTATTTTTCTTTGACGACTCAATTTTGTTCGTGTACATTGTCTATTTTACTTGTCTTAAAAAAACTAAAAGAATAACCAAATTATAAATAATAAAATTGTTTAAGTGAATGTGTAAACAATTGCATAACAACATGAAAGTATTTAAAAAAAAAACTATTGTGTCAGTAACAATCTAAAAACATATTTGAAGAACATGAAAAAACAAATTTCTAGATATACCAATTTATCAATATACAACACATATGACAATAGGAATATGAAACGTACTTAAGTACAGGTTAATTTTGAACATTTTAATTCTAAATAATAAATGAATATCTTAACTTTTAAACATAGTTCAATACAAAATAAAGAAAATTAAAAGTACTCTTATGTGCAAGTTGTGTTGGGCTTTTTGGAAAAGATATGGCCAGTGGGTAATTAAAAGTTATCCAAACATCATAATACAAGTGGGCTCATAAAAAATAATTAACCCTATTCACAAATTGACTATTTGACTCACAACTCATTGAAAATATACATATTATACTAATACACATTAGAGAAGTAAAACGCCGCCGTTTTTGCGGCTTGGAACAGTAAAATGAACATACCCCCGGACCCCCCCCGGCCCTCTGGGCTCGGGTACTGTTCATCAAAAAGATTGAAAGAACGGGGAGAGAGGACGCCAAAAAAATAAAAAAAAAAAAAAAAAAAAAAACTTTATAATCCCCCTCTCCACTTTTTTTTTTTGGCCCAAAAATAGAAAAAAGAAAACTTAGATACAGGGACAACTGAGTTCTGACATCTCATTTATAGCGCATATTAGTTACAAGAACAGAGCTTTCTGATCGGCCAACTGGGCCGAAACAGAAAAAAACACAGATACAAAAAAACAACAAAAAAAAAAAGTGCAGGCGATTGCCATTTAATATAGGAAACAAAAAAACTATCAAACAGATGACGAAAAACCGAGCAAAAAATAAACACGCGCGAACAAAATAAATATGAAGAAAAAAAAAATTGGTCCTCGGTTACTGTTCATATGTTGAAAGCTAGCGCCCAGAAAAGAACGCAAACACAAAAAAAAAGAAAAAAAAAAAAAAAAAAAAAAAGGCGCGATTGCCATTTAATATAAGAACAAAAGAAACTATCAAACATGAGACCGAAAAAATAAACCCGCACAAAATAATATGAAGAAAAAAAAATTGGTCTCGGTTACTGTTCATCGGCCCGGGAAAAAAAAAAAAAAAAAATTTACGGGACGTACTCTCATTATATATACATACACATTACAAAAGTAATGCGACGTCGTTTTTTACGTCGTGTTACAGTATTATGAACAGTGTTCGGCTCAATGGGCTCCCAGTTTGGGCCGGCCCACTTTTTTTTTTTTAATCGTCGTGCTACAGTAATATGAACAGTGCTCGGCCCAATGGGCTCACAGTTTGGCCGGCCCACTTTTTTTTATTTTTAAATACCCAATACAAAAAAAAAATACTCGACACAAAATAAAAAAAAGAAAATTACAAAAGTACTGACTTATTCATATCAAAAAATACCCGCGTCATGAGGCCCAACACATAAGCTCATATAAAAAAAACAACCCGCACAAAATAATATTAAAAAAAAATATGTTCGGCACAAAAGTGATACGACGTCGTTTTTTACATCATGCTACAGTAATATGGCCATTTTTTTTTTTTAAATACGCAATACAAAAAAAAAATACTCGACACAAAATAAAAAAAAAGAAAATTACAAAAGTACTGACTTATATAAAAAAAACCACTATTAAACATAAGACCAAAAAAATAAACCCGCACAAAATAATATTAAAAAAAAAATTTGTTCGGCACAAAAGTGATACGACGTCGTTTTTTACGTCATGCTACAGTAATATGGCCACTTTTTTTTTATAAATACGCAATATAAAAAAAATAAAGGGCTCGTGTAAAAAATAAATCGAGAATCCGTTTACCGTTGACAATTAGTTTGAACTTTTCAGGATTGATGGTCTTAAAATCTTGTATGCGAGTCTTGTGGCTGAGCTCCATTTCCCATGATTTTATTGCGTTTTGAACAGTTTCTTCTAGTGATCCTTTTTCCCATACCTACAACCACATATAACCGAAAGTTGAACTCACTTTTTATAGTTTTATTTTGCATTTTTTCTATAAAATCTAAAATCATTGAGTATATTGTAAAATTTTAAGTCAAATTGTCAAAGCAACACTAGATATCTGAGATCTTTGTAGTCCAGATAGAAAGAAAAAGAAAAGAAAGATAAAATAAGATAACTAGAATTATGAGTTGTGATAGGTTACAAATGCTACATAAAAAAAATTCGCCGTCCCAAAATTATTGTTATCAGGTAAAAAAACACACACTTTAAGAAAAATAAAGTCATTACACTTCTAAATCAATCAAATATCATCTCGCTCATTAAACTTTATTTTAATTAGTTGAAACAAAAAGTTGACAATTATTATGAACATCCCCAAATAAACATTTTTTTTTGAGATGGAAGTAGTATATATATGGATTGACAATACGGGAAACGACTACATGGTTTCGAGTAGTCATTGTAAATTAATTTGCTTGTATATCCCATCTTAGAAATATTTATTCTAAAAATGATCTAAAATATGAAAATATTAACAACTATTATCAGTAATTCAGTATACATGTTTAATTCAAATATGTTTATAAAGTGCACGTTGATATAATTGTCCGAATTGCGACCTGGTGACCGAAGACTCCCAACATCTTTTCCTCAGTTGCGATTTGGCTAAAAGTATCGCCCAAAAGTTGTGTCGTTGGTGGAGCATTCAGTGGTTGAACATTTTGAATTTTGATGATTGGAATAGCTGGTTCTCTTCCATCCGTTTGCCAGTTAAGCTTAAAGTCCTTTTGGAGGGTGTTTTTTTCACGTCTTGGTGGCATATTTGGTCGTTTCGGAACCGATTGCTCTTCGATGCTTCTCCGCCTAGGCGTTCGGTGTTGTTTGATGATATTGTTTCGTCTTCTTTTATTTGGAGTGTTAATCGTTGTAATTCCTCTTTTTCTTGGGAGTCGTGGCTCAAAAACCCTAATTTGATTTCGTTGTAATGTTTTTCTAGCGCCTTGCTAGTTGTTTAATAAAGTTGTCGTTCAAAAAAAAATTAACTACTTATCAGTAATTCAGTATACATGTTTAATTCAAATATGTTTATAAAGTGCACGTTGATATAGTTTCCCTCAAAAAGATTCATGCAAACAGTAAATAGACATAGATACAACAAATGATAAAATGATCATGTTAAATTAATAGATCGAACCGTGGTTCTGCCTTCTTCAAAGAGCTTATTAACGGCATCATAGATGGGAGGGCCACCATGTCTCCAATGAGTGTTTTCAGTTTCTTCATGAAGAATTGACCTATATTTTTCTCCACCCTTCTTTATAGCTTCTTCTATCTTCAAACCTTCCATTTCTAATGCACTTCTGGTTATTCTAGCTAGTGGAACTTGTACTTCAACTTTTAAGATAGAAGAGTGGAGATTTTATAGACACGAATGAACCACGAGGCTAATGTTGCATTTGATACCTTTGGTTTCCTCGCACTCGAAGGGACGGAGCTACTCAACAGAGTTTAATAGGTTATGAACAGTAATGTTATGACACCTATATACATAAATGAATTTTTTTTTTAAAGTTAGCTTTGCAATATAAAAAATGCTAGCGACGTAGCTTGTTACCGACTTGCCTTCCACAACTATAGATATCATATTTTTAATAATGAAATGATTGTTTAAAGTGTTTTATATCATAATCATACAGTTGAATATCTCTTTGACAAAAATAAAAAGAAAAAAATGAAAATAAAGGTCCTAATCGTTTTTGTAAAAGAAACATAGATGTGAGATTGGCCTAAAAACGTTATAATTAAACTAATGTGCATATACAACTCGATAAGTATATAGTTTCGATCTCTGTATAAGTTGTAGTGTTTTTTTTCTATCATTTTTATCATACGAATTTCCTAAAAATTATTCTTAAAAACATAAAATAATGTCTAATGTGTATTTTATACTCCGTCCGTCATATTTTTATTGTTCGTGTTTCTTTTTTGAGATATCTCAATTTAATTGTCAACTACTAAAAATAGATAAGAAAGTTTGATTAAGTTTACTATATTACCATTTTTTTAAATTATGTTTACAAATTTTAAAAAAGACTTTAATTAATTAGCTAAGGGTTCATTTTGTCAAAAAGTAAGAAAGAGAAAGCAGTAATAAATTAAACTGTGTGTTTTTTTGTCATGAGACAATGATTTTGAGACGAAGGGAGTATTTCTTATAAAGTTGTAAATGATATATAACTGTTTACCAAAGTTTCGTCAATGTTTTAAACACATCGGGCCTGTTTGGCAGGAGCTTTATAAGAACTATTAGCTTTTTGTTATGAAAAAAAAGCTCATACTCCAAATATCATTTGAATAAAAGAAATATAAAAACGGGTCACATAACTCATTAGAGCCCTTAGTACGGTTGCGCCATGGATCAGCCCACCGTATGACGCCACCACCCGCACTGGTCTCATGTTGAAGGGTCACGTCGTAGCATTTTATCTTATCTTTTTTTAATTAGTCGACCGTTTTTGAATTAGTCGACCGTTATAATACGGTAGGGAGGAAAATGAGCATTTTTTGTGTATTAATTCCTCACTTTTCCCAATTTTTACTCCTTAAAATTCTACAAATACCCTTTTATTCTATCATATTTTAACACTCTTCCACTATAATTCACAACACAATATTATCTACTTCACTTCACCAAAATGAATCCTACACAACAATGGATCAACAATATGCTCAATGACCCACAAAACCAAATACCGGGCTCTTCTTATTCGTCTAATCCCAACACGCCTTCATCCACAAATTCCACCTCCTCCACTCAACTTCCATACCCGCAAATCCCTACTCAATATACCAAATTTAACCTATATCTTCCTCAAATTTCACCCGACGAACAACTTTTATTTCAACAATGGCAACTTCAACAACAATTCCAACATACCCAAATTTCTATCAACCAGCTTATTCCCAGCAACAATTCGAACAACAATCCAAACTACAACAAGAGCAAGAATCCGACGCGAGCCCGGTGTCGAGCAATATGAAGGGAAAACATGTCAAAAAATGGCTAAAAAACTAGCGAACCAAAACCCAACGGTGCCAGTACTCAAAACTTTTGGACCCAAGACAAGGAGTTGCTTTTTGTGGAATGCTATATACAAATATCCGAGGATCCAAATGTTGGTTCGAAACAAAAAAAAAACATTTTGGTACAAAGTTCTCGACCAATACAATGAACAAGCAAAGAGAAACATATTTCTGGTTCGTATCAAGAACATGTTGATGGGAAAGTGGACTCCAATGATTCGAGGGGTCGAAAGGTTTAATTCATTGGTGAATGAAACGAAGGCTCTAAGCGGGGAGCACGATGAAGATTGGTTGAGACAAGGGTTGAAATCGTGTATAAAAGTGTCATGCGTACGAAATTAAGCACAAGAGCGATCGGTTATTTTTAAAAGACAAGCACAAGTGGAAAAATCCTGATTCGACAAACACAAGACCAAACCGAGGACGGGTTACCGACGAGGAACCCGAGCTCTTTGGAGATGACGAGTTGCCGCGTCCACCCAGCAAACAAAGAATTGCTAAGATTCAACGTTCTACAAACTCGTCCGCTAGTTTCGCTTCAAACCCGTCAATGTTTCAAGATATGCTCTAACAACAATACAAGTTAGACATTGTGGCAAAGATGGAGCGTTTGGACCGCGACACGTCGGTGAGAGTTGAGTTAATCAATTCTCAAAAGGTAGCTAGGACTTAAAAGTCATAAAATCCGGTTGACACGACTATCATCAACGCGCAAAAAGCACGAATCCGGGCTTTAAATCAACCACAAAACTAGTTTACTTTATGAATTTTTATGTTTAAGTTTTTTTTTAGTTTACGTACTATGTTTGTAAGTTTGTAATTTTATGTAATGTCTTTTTTTTATTTAATGTGATGTGTTTTAATTTTAATGAAATTTATTTTAGTTAAATTGCGTATTTCTTATTTATATAAATGAAAAAAAATTCTTTCATCGCACCACATTTTGTTGTGCCAGCCAGGGAGGAGGTTTTGGTGTTATGTGAAAGAGTGCTGCCATAGGAAAAAGTTGTGACGTGGCATCACTTTTTCACCACGACTTTAAGCCATGACACCACTATACCCGGTGCACTTAACGTAGCTTACCAGAACACTAGATATAGTTATGAGGACCACACGAAACTAGTTTCGAATTAACACCAGACCCAAAACCAACCTAAAACCACATTTACCCGCAATGAAGACATTAAAATTGCAACATATATTGGAAACCACCAAGTACTAAAACACAGGCTGCAAACAAAGGTTATAAATAGCGTGAGGCGTGGCGTATGGCATGGTCAAGCCTCACGCCTTAGAAGCCATGGCGAGTTATGATGTTTTTAAGGCGTGACTTAAAACGGCAGAAACTATGAAAATATTTATAAATTTATATATTTATATCATATTTTAAATATATTGAGTTTACGAAAAGTGTCATACATAAATAAAGTAAATAAACTATCTTTGCATGTAATCTTTTTCATTTTTATAATAAACAAACGATTTTTATCGAAATTGAATTAAAAAAAGCCTCCACGCATCACAATTTATCACGCCTTATCACGTTTTTCCACTCCTCATCGCATGTCAAGCCTTAAGCATAAGCCTTGGTCTATTGCGTAGCGTGGAGGTCACGCCTCGCGCCTTTGCGAGGCCTTAGCGGCGTCATGATGCGCCTTTTTGAACCATGTTGCAAACACACACTAAACTGAATGAAACATTTATTATTTGAAACTTCATGTTTGTATTTACGAGACATTTAAACCTATGCGTTGCACACGGGTTGTGTGCAGTTGTTGTGTGCGTAATATGTTGATGTCTAAGGTTGTTTGATAATTAGGTCTGACTACACAGAGTATAAACGCTTGTCTTCTATGTTTTACTCAACATTTACAATTATAATTGCATGATCAGTTGGTGCTATAAGAAAAAAAAATCAAAATCAAGAACAATATACAACCAAGACTGAGATAATGAGATTTAAAAAAACTATTAATTAAGAGCTTTATTTTACTTGTAGCAAACTATTAATGTCAGATACAATAATCTTCACATGATCAGGGGTTATTAAAAGAAAAAAACTTGATTAATGCTTTATGAGAGGGCTTGTTTCAAGGGAACAACAATTAGATACCATGAGGATGTTTTCAATATTAGCTTCCATGAATGGCTATGTGTTTATAATTATTATTCAATTTTCCCACACAACTTATGATTATCATTCTTTCATTCAGGTCTAATACAAAGTAAACCATAAAAGAAAGTACTTTAACATGCTCTTTGATGAGTTAAAGTTATTAGACCTTGCATAATCAGCTTGACATGAAGCACCAGGCACAATTGCTTTAAAATGAGAAGTAATTATCTGAGGCTGTTCATACGGTGTATCGTGGTTAAAGAGTGTTATGTGGTATGGTAACTCCGTACATCATTAGTCCACCAACCATTTTCTGTCATAAAACAAAATTCAAAACCCAAATTAGCATGTATATCGTCATCAGGAAACAACCTTTTTTGGGTTAAAACAAGAAACAACTTAAAATGTGCATATTTGTAACTTAGACTCCCTTATAGTGTGATTTATGGTGGACTCTACACCTTGCTATAGAAAATGGCTAAGGCTCGGTGGAAGTCGCAGTATTGTTGTGGTAGATCTTCATGTGGACTGCTATAGAGGGTGTTTTGCTACTATCTAGGGGTGTTTGGATGGCTGCTTAAGAGGTTGTTTGGTTGCTGCCAGGGGGTGTTTAGATGGCTTATGTACATGAGTGTTTGGTTGCGGTTAGGGGGTGTTTGGAATAGCTGTTTTAATGGGGTGTTCTGCTCCTGCCAGGGGTGTTTGGATGGCTGTTGTAAGGGGGTGTTTGGTTGCTGTCGTGAGGGGTCTAATGGGTGAATATTTTGAGATTATATGATTCACCAAGTAATCTTTAAAAATTGTAATATAAAATTAACATTTGATCAAATATAACAATAAAGAAAAACTATAGGGTTCTGATGTTTGTATACCTGTGAACATGCAACTTCTCTAACCTCGAGATGACGCTCATGCGTTTCCTAAAATGGGTTAGAAAAAGAATGCAATACGCAATTTCTGTCATCTTCAATGATTTTCCTGTTAACTCCATTATAATTGTTCTTTTGACGTCAAACCATAGAAAAGGTTACCTTATGCATATGTTTTTGTCCACGGATAAAGTCATGTTAGTTCATCTGATATTTTTTATTTGACGATAAAGACCTAATACCTTTAGATGCATCCTCACATAAACTTAGCCAAATAGTTTTGTTTATTTCATCAGCCGAAGCTTTATGGTTGTTAAGAACAAAATGCTAATGTGTCGATATTTTTCTTCAATCCCAAAGAATGCTGTTGAGCCTGTGTACATAACAAAAATACTTGTTATCAACAATCAACAGTATAAACCAACAATAGCTAACTGCAAATTACCACAATTTTATTACCAAAATTAGGCAGAACTTTTAGAATTCTCAAACTAAAATCAATCCCACAAATCCAGGCTAATAAGTATAGATGGTTTTAAAAAATGAACTTATTGCAAAAAAAGAACTTACCATTATGCACTTTATCATGGTAATAATCCAATTCACATCTGCAATAAAACCCAATATAGTTCACAGTATAAAAACACAGGAAATATAGAATTTATCATGAGAGGAGTTACTATTACAGATTTGAGGCTCATGGCACATACTGATTGTAGGCATGAATTTAGCTCATTTGAGAAACTTAAACCTTCCATCGGTGGATTGTATCTATCCTAATTAAGAACACTTGAAAAAGAGATATTCTATCTACTTTCCCAAACCACAGTTGCTAATTGTGAAATTTAATACGATTATCCTAAGCATCTTACCTCTTTCAGAACAGTCAACCTACCCACTATTGCAACATCAATGACATCCTGGTTTTTGGTTTTTGGTTCTTGACGCTCATACTGACATGAGAAAACAATTACAAAGTTACCTCATAAGTGAAACTAAAAGCAACAACACGAAAGAGCAATTAAAAAACCATTTCATTAACTACAAACTTGCCTCAATAAGATTCTTATCTATTGTCAATGCGTTCCCGGGTTTGACATCGCAGACCACATCCATTCCCGCCATTCTGTTTGCTGCTGAAACATTTAAAAAACTCAAAAGAGACATAAACTGGATTTTGAATTCATAATATGTTTTTTCAAGAAAATACTACCAATTCGATTACTAACATCAGCAGTGTTTCAATGTCCAAGTTGTTTAATGGTTAAGGTTACAATAAATACATATCAGTGTCTTTCCTCTTCTTCTTCCAATATAGTATAACATAAATATAGCTTAAGATTTTAATATATTACCTTAATCTTTTGTTCCTTTTGTGCAACAAAGGCTAAGTTCCTTCTATATAGCTGCAATATATTAGGTGATAACAAAATTTAACGCTTACTAATAACTAAATTGGGCTATGAGTGAAGGGAATAAACATGAAAAGTACTTAGAAACAGATTTTACCTAATCACATTTAACAAAAAAATGCACGCAGATTCATCATATAAACTTGAAGATTCAGTATCTAGTTTTAGCAACTTTGACTGACTTAAGTAACATACTATCAGGTTTGTTGCTTCTTTGATTTCTTTTGCAACCTTTTCTTGAATGTTGGGATGTTTATAAATCATATAGATGAACCAAGTCATAGCAGTAGGCGTAGTGTCTTTTCCAGCTATTATGAAGCTTAGTATTCTATCTCGTATGTACTTTGAATCGTTGTCCTTGATTTAAAGAAACCTTGATAGAATGTCTTCTTTTTTCAACTACAATTTTTATAATTTAGGGATCAAACATTATGCTTTGACAATTTTTGTCAAACCCATTGCTTTCCAAATTCAGATTATTTAACAATGTTCTAAATTAACACTAACATTTTCTATAAATGTTGATACAAAGAAGAAGCATCACTTACATGTTAAGCATGCCTTTTTGTCACACCCCGCCTAGGCAGAAACACGAGGCGTAACATCATGGATATCATCATAACACAATGATGTCAACAATAGAGAGTACTATATGAAATAGATAAACAAATGAGACACAATGTGCCATGACAATATCTAACACAAGATAAAGGAGTCTTGCATTACGATAGCAAAGTCATACCACAAGG
>BQNB010149121.1:5445-16210 GCA_026074375.1 Tanacetum coccineum | reverse complement strand
AGAACTTGACCCAAAATCCAACTTCTTGAAAACTTAGTGCATGTGAGATTTTCTTAGTGGGAAATATAAAGGATTAAACAAGAATCAATAATATATAAATAGATTGTATTGCATGTAAGTAAACAATTTGTTATGGTGATTTTAGTGGTGGTGGTGTTCGAATGGCAACAAGAGAGGAGAGTGAAAATTTTTGGTAAAGAAATGTTATGTATGTGTGATGGTGTTATTTATAGAAAATAACTTTGACCATTTAACACCTTTAACCCCTTCATTCTTAAGTCCTTGTAAAACTAGTACAAAATGGTTACATTTTTGTCACATAGTCGACTAGAACACGGATCACCACATGTTTCATAAATTTTTTATTCCGTCCCATTAATTTAGTTTAAAACCTTTGTTAAAACGTTAAACCTCACAAAACACGACCTTGAAACACGGTTTTTACAAAAACTCGAGGAAACATCGAAAAATACAAAAATAACATATTTACGCTCTCGGAGCAGTAAAATAAATTTTTTAGACTTTCTTAAACGCTAAAGACAAATAGAAACTAATTCACGGAATGAAATTTACCTTATAATTATATATTCTCATCAAACCATATATAGCATAAACGACTATAACTAGTTACGTATAAAAATAAGCGTCGTAGCTCGGGATAAATGTTGACCTGAAACTCGGATTGTTACATTCTCCCCACCTTTAGGGAGTGACGTCCCGGCACTCAGCTCGTCTTATCCAATTTCTTTGCTTCGTCCTTACTTGTAAAGAGATGAGGGTACTTTCTTTTAATCTGATCCTCACGTCCCAAGTAATTTTGACACTTGCTCAATTCCCCTGACCTCTGACTAAAGGTTATCCTACTTTGCTTACCGTCGTCTGACCTCTATTATCAACAATCTCTACCGGTTCTCAATCATAAATGCAACTTTACTCATCAAGTTTAGATCTCTTCCATCGGACAACAATATCACTTCCGCTAAAAACTTTTTCCCCTTTTTTTTTACAAAATGATTTATGAAACATAAAACGTACTTATGAACCCTTATTCAACACTTCAAAGTCACTCCAACGTATAAGCTACAGGACCCACTCTAGCTAAAATCTTAAATGGCCCAATATAACGTGGACTTAACTTCCCGCGCTTTCCAAAACGCGCAGCGCCCTTCCATGGCGATACTTTAAGCAGTACCTTATCACCAACTTCAAATTCCAATGGCTTAGCTTTCTCATCTGCATAACTCTTCTGATGACTACGAGCAGCTAACAAACGGTTCTTAATCTGGATAATCTTCTCGGTCGTATCACGGATCAATTCTGGACCGGTGAGTTGGCTATCCCCAACCTCACTCCAGCATACAGGTGATCTACATTTTCTTCCGTATAAACCTTCATATGGTGCAGCTTTAAGGCTCGCGTAATAACTATTGTTGTATGAGAACTCGACCAATGGTAAATGGCGATCCCAACTATTTCCAAAGTCAATTACACAGGCACGCAACATATCTTTCAACGTTTGTATTGTCCTTTCACTTTGACCATCCGTTTGAGGGTGGTAAGCAGTACTTATATCCAAATTCGTCCCCAACGCTTCCTGAAGCGATCTCCAGAAATTTGACGTAAAATGGCTATCTCGACTTGAAATGATCGAAACAGGAACACCATGCCTACACACTATCTCCTTCAAATACAGTCGCGTGAGTTTCTCCATACTATCCATTTTCTTCATTGGTAGGAAATGAGCTGATTTGGTCAGTCGGTCGACAATTACCCAAATCATATCATACCCACTCGGCATTCTTGCAGTTCCACTAACAAAATACATATAATCCTTTCCCACATCCAAACTGGAATCTTAAGTTGTTGCAGCAATCCAGACGGTTTTTGTTGCTCAGCTTTAACCTTCGCACAAGTCAGACACTTACTAACATATGTGGCGATATCAGCTTTCCCTTCCGGACCCCAGTCCAGAAAATTAAAAATCCTTGATACATCTTTGTTCCGATCTCGGATGGCTTGACTCCTTTGGGCCTTTAAGCGACTCATGTCATAACCACATCACCTCAATCACCGAATCACGGCAACCAACTCGATTCCCAAAACAACGCTCTTTCTCAGGGCACAAATCTTCTCACTAAGTGATTCAGGCATTAATCAAATCACACAAAAATTCTAATCATTTCCTTACAATACTTCCACTATATCTCCTCATTGCTATCTCTTCTGGACAGCCAATTCACAGATGAAATTATTACAAATTTGATCTATCTCTGCATAAGAACAACTGTGAACAGTCATCAAATAAAGCTTCAGCCACACACTCAACATCAAGGTATTCTCATCCTTGACGATACTCCTTTCTACTCAATGACGTCACGCCCATCACCACTTCGCTTATCTCCTAGAGAAAATACCCGAATCTTCACAAATCATTAGATCACTTAACTAACTCAATACCATCTCGTATATATGAGTCCTTAAAAATTAGTCAACCACATCTATTCGCTAACATTTTCAAATATACTTGTTGAATGCTACATCTTCTCACTCATACGTTGAAAGACACACACATTTTCGTTTCTCTAACTACACACAATTAAATGCGATCTCCACATCTAAACAGCGAACACAAAACAGCGCTCTAACCTCACTTCAATGAAGTATGTCCATCTACGTGATATTCTCTCACATATAGTGCGACTTATCCAATTTTGTCCTAGAATTATATACCTCACTCCCTCTCTTCCTCCTTATTCTCTAGAGTCCTCAAACATTGATTGCTACATACTCCAATTTCTACCCATGATAGAGCAAATTTATCGCACAATCTACACGATCACGCAAATCTTTATATGTGTCTCTTTTAGGTTCAAAGCGCTAAATGAATCAGAGAGGTTCGAGCAAACTACCATAACTTCTTTCTTCTCTCACTAGCGTAGAAAAGCTCTTCCTCTCTCGATTCTCTCTTCTCCTTCACTACGTATTTCTTATTTTTCTGAGTCAACTTATGTCAGCGCTACTTTAGAAATCAAAAAGAAAAACAACCTTCAGATTTAAACTCCAATAAACACCCAACTAAAGTCTAACTAAATTGAGCACACCTCTGTTGCAGACTTCGATGCAACCTAACTCTTAATGAGCTTATCGATCTTACGGCAGGACATCAACAAAATGCGAACACACCACTACGAGCATCAATCACTCTTACCCACACAAAACTTAAAAAATTATTCAGAATTCTAGCGCCTCCATCAGATCACACTTCGAAAACTTACGAGCGTACCAATACTCTCTTTCTTAAGCAGCTCAGAATCTAAAGCCTACAAATGCTTCCCAAGCATCTTCTAAATCGTCCTTGTAAAAACCAAAAACATCACGCATCGAGTAGAACACTCATTACACAACTTTATCTAGCTAGAGTACAGGGCGACTTGCATACTTGAGGTTCATTAAACTGTCCAGCGAACAAAGCAACTGCGCATTACATGTCTTATCGACTATATCCAGAACGACAGTATATACATGAGTAACGCAAAGATCGACCATAACGCGTTCTAAACTTGCCAGTCATGAATCTAGAGGAATACTGCGTACTTCCACTACGATTTAAAAGCTGTAACTGCGAGATTGAAGCAAATATCCTCTCATCGCAGATAAAATGAATCATTCTAATAAGTAAACAGTTAGGCTCAGAACCCTTAGTTAAGTTAGGCATCAACAACAAATCTCGCAAATTCCTACTCGAAAGAGCTGATAATGACTCACGTTAGGACAGTCCAACTTTAACGAGTCTAATTACCAATAGCATCGCTCATAATCTATACACACTTCTAAAAGTTCCATCGTTCTCATCTTGCACAAACGCAAACTGGTGCTCCCACGGGAGAACTCGGACGAATAAATCTCCCTCTCTCCAATTAGCTCTTGCGATTGTACCGACAACTTTCCCCAGTATCAGACGGAGTGACCAATCTATAATGGTGCAATGTGCAACAGGTGCACACCCCGATACATAAGATCAATTTGAAATTCTACTTGCCTCGGTGATGACAGTCCTTGGCTACTCCTCAGAGAAACACCTTAGGAAAATCACGAATTACAGACATGTCTTCCATTTATTTCTCTTTCGAATGGTTTTCCATCACGTATGCCAAAAACAAATTACAACCTCGCTCGACGTACTTACGGGACTTAATACAATATATAACCTTCAATCGAGACACACCTTTGTCACCTTCGACTATCAGCGTCTTATTCACATACAGTATACGAACAAATTTTACTCACCACATACGAATAAATGTCATCGTGCTTGAATAGCCAATCCATACCGATTATGACATCAAACGTACCAAGCTCAATCGGCATAAGATCGATTTCAAAAATGTGGTTCACTAAACTCAAAGTGCAACCTTTCAAAACAATGTTCGTACTAACTATCCTTCAATCAGCTAACTCTACCTTATAACTATCCTCTATTTTAATCGGTTTGATATCGAGCAATGAACTAAATCTAGTGTTCACAAAACTCCTATCGGAACCCGAATCAAATAAAACAGAAGCATATTGAGGTATATTGGAGCACGAAATGAGTACAGTAAACCACAATCCAACTGTGCAGCTCAGCATCCTTAATAGCATAAGCGGCCAATGGGAACTTCTCTAACTTCTTCTTACTTAATCCTTCTTTTAGACCATCGTTTCCTAGTATGAACCTTTGCGCTCACCACAATCAAACAACGTCACACAGTGTTGAGTCTTAATAACCATAAAATCAGATGATAAACAATCACGTATTCCCCCACGCCTCCTGGGTGCCAATTGATTAAACATAAGCATTTCACCCTAGATCAAGATCTTGAGTCATGGATAGTGCAAAGAGAAATTTACCATTGTAAAAGAGAAAAGAGACATAAAGATATATTGAGAAGTTGTATGTGTGCTAGAGAGAAAAGAGAAAAACACACACACACACTTTTACAAGTGTGAACTTCTACCCCTTTATGGAAGTATGGAGGGGGTATTTATAGTCCTGGGCTTGACTAGCTAAACTAACCCGACACGACTATAAATGATAAATGTAATTCCGGATTAGTCACTATATTTTAAGGCTAACAATCTTCCCCCAATATGTGGACATACGGAATTACTTACAATGTTCCTATCAAGTATAATTACAACAAAATGAAGTCTTCCAAAGCACTTCCAAAGCTGAAGATGTCTTCTAAGTTCTCTTGGTCTTGAAACTTGTACTCCAGCATGGATCTTCATTGTATTTACTTTTTCTGAAACCATTGTAGTATGTATGAGTTGGATTAACTTCCCCTCAATTCATGCAACGTGTCTTGAAAAGCTTTCTTCATAGACTTCTTTTTGGTGAAGTTTCTGAATCAGCTTCCCCCAAACCAACATCCCTATCTTGAGCAGATTCTAAAACTTTAATGTAGCTTCAACCATCTTCTATATGTCATTAAAGTGCGCAACGGAATTTTATAGAAGAAGAAGTAAGAGCACACCAAATACCACTGCTACTTGTCATAAGGTCTTGGTGAATATTCATTCGAGGATACATGCGAGAAATCAACAACAATTCTTTTCACGTATGCAGAATACTTCATAAACCATACTAAGTAAAGTAGTATACACTACTTCCCCCTAGAAGTTAACACAGTAACATCAAAGTCAACTAAGTCCTGGATGTACACATTTTCCCCCATGATGGTTGCGAACTCTCGGAAGCAACCAAAAAAAGAAAGAAGAAAAAAATTAAAGAAAAAAAAAAAAGGAAAACAAAGAAAAAAAAAAAAAAACAACAAAACACAAAATAAAATAAATAAAAAAAAATAAACAAATTCAAAAAAAAAAAGAAAAAAAAAAAAAAAAAAAAAAAAAAAAAAAGAAATCCACATAAAAACTTCTACTCTTTCCTTCTTCCCTCAAGTGCAAGAGAAGAACTTCGGTCATCTTCAAGATCCGAAGTTATATAGTCTAGTTAGTCCATTTGTAACATTTGTTACATATAGATCGAGTCCATGTCTTCCAATCTTTAGTAGTGTGTGGTTCCAAATGATGTATATATTTGGATGAGTTGATTGTGGGTTGGTTAGTATTTTAGGCCTTAAAATACATTGGTGAAGTGATAGTTGGTTCTAGCAAAGTTAGGTACTCTACATCTAGCTAGTGTCGGAAAATAATAAGTGACGTGGTTTATGTTTTTAGCCATAAAAACACAAGTTTGTTATGTTGTGCCATAAAATCAATAACGGGTTTGGTTGTACCCGAAGAAGGACTCGACATCTAGCTTAGTGTCAGAAAATAATGTAAGCCATTGTAAGGGTGTTCTCCGCGAAAGGAGCTTGTTGATTATGGGGGGGGGGGAAGTAACTCACGAGTTGGATACTCGAGGATTAAGGCGAATAGGAGCTTCGTGACCGAACCACTATAAATCATCGTGTCGGTTTGCATTTTCTTTTACCTTTCTCTTTACTTATGTCTTTACATTTATGGCTTTACTTTATGGTATGCGTTTAATTACACATACCTTTCACCATTAAAATCGGACTTAAATGACCAAAAACGTACCAAAAATACATTGTATTTGTATGTTTTCACTTATTTTGTGCAGGAAACGGATATCCGAGAAAAGGACGAAAAATCAAGCAAAAACGGACAAAATCGAGCACGGAATGGAAAAGCGTGAAAAGACAAAGTCAAGTCAAAGTCAAAGACAACCCGGAAAAATCAGCGGTCAAAACCGGTGCCGACATCGAAGAATACTTAATGGGCCCACCCGTACCCATCTAATGGGCCGGATAAGCCCATTAGTATACTTAATGAAGACCTTAAAAGGCCCATTTCCTTTCATAATTATAACCGGCCCAATGAATAAGCCCAACTGTTAGCCATTGTTATACCCACAAGGACGAAATTTGTAAAACCATATATAACCATGGGGGACCAAAACTGCCAACCCCTCATAGTTGTATCACCACAAGGACGTGTGGTGAAAGAGATCATATAACCCTCAAGGGGCAAACCTGCCAAAACCCTAAAACTTATAAACCCCACAAAGACTACTTTTGCAATTTCATTAATAACCCTCAGGGGGTAAAATTGCCATTTCCCAAACCTGTCATATACCACAAGGACGAATTTTGCAAAAGAGATATAAAGCTTGAGGGGTTATTTTTGCCATTTCTACAAACTTACCCTTGTCCCCATTTAAATAGATAAACTACTGTTTATCTCTTTCAAAGTCTTCCCGCCAAAAACCCACCCTCTCCTTCCTGTCACCCTCACACCTCGTTTCCTGTTCCCTAGCATCCAAAACCATCACCACCAGCAAACCCCACCCCCACATGGTCAAAGCCATGTTGGCAATCCCCTCAACAACCATTGGCTACAAAATCATCAACGGCTGTGATAATTCACTTGGGCATTACTCAAATTTGAGGGCTAGGATTGATTTGAGCTTTCACTCACACAAGAAACACACTTGTGTTTCTGTCTCAGCAAACAAACACAAGAGAGAGAAGACCTAGAAGGTTCATTAATGTAGTATAAATTAGGACTTCTTGTAGCCATGTTTGTCATCTAGTTTTTTAGTATTAAGTAGTTTTTTTACCTATTCTTAATTTTATCAGTGTAATCTTTAATATTGTAATGATTTGAATTTTTAATGAAATTTTTAAGTTTGTTTATGAAAATCTGTTTTAAGCTCTTCTATCAAGTTTTTACTAAGTTTTAAAAGCTCTCATACACTGTTTTTTTAAGCTCTCATAATCTGCTTTTGTTTAAAATGTTAAACAGTTAAGAAAATATAAAAAGAAATACAAAAACACAAAAAAAAATCCTCCCCTAAATACCTCAGCTGAATCTTGGATGAAAAGCTAGCTAAGGAAGAGCTTTTGTGACCCTACCAGCTTGTTTTATACAAGCTGGAGCTTGTAGACCTTGTTATTTACCCTGTTTAGAGCAAGGGTCAAAGTAAGTTTTCCTTATTTTTCAGCTTGTTACTGTAGCTCACCTTATTGTAGCTTATTTCTTTCTTTTTCTGCTTATTAATGCTTCATTATGGTTTTGCAAATTCTGTCAAAATTTTTAGTTAAGCAATTTTTTTACAAACTGCCTTTTTCTTCCTTAAATATCAGATAGTAAAACTAGTTCTTAGCTCTTAATTTTTTGTACACAAGCTCTCTAGGAGCTTGTGTCAATCTGTTTTAACTTAGTTTTTAATATAGAGCTTATTTTGTAGCTTATTTGTTGGGGTGCTTTTTGTCCCTTTAAAGCTGCCAAAAGTACCCTGGTGCAAAACCCTCTTTTCAGCTCCTATTTATTTAGCTTGTTTAGGTTAGATTAGTTTATTTTCTTAGCCTTTTGGAAACCCTATAAGCCCCTCTTTAAGCTGATATAAGTTTTAAGCCCTAGGATTCCCTCTAAGTGCTTATATTTAAGCTCAAAGTAGCCCAATTTGACTGTTTGGCCTGCACTTAGGACCCTTAGCTTAATTGCTTATTCTGTCTTTTCAGTCTTTTTTTTATATTAGCTTATGTCTATTTGCTTTTGCTTATTAGGTTGAATTACATATCTATTTTTGCTTATCTTTAATTTCAATTGCTTATTTAGCTTAAAAAAAGTCTAGTTATCTTTGCCTAGGTAAAAATAGTCTAGTCTGCCCCCCCTTTTTTGAGTGCTTATTTTTCCTGCTTATTTTGCTTATATCCTTGTGCTTATTTTTGCTATATTCTGCTTATTTAGTGTAGCTAGCAATCTATTTTGGCTTATCTCTTTTCCATTTGCTTATTTTTCCCCTTAGTTTGCTTATAAGTTTAGCTTAGATTCCCCTAGCATTAGTTAAAAAAGTGTTAATCTGCCCCCCTCTTAAGTTGCTTATTTTCCTGATTAGTAACTTATTAGTTTGTGCTTAATTGTGTTTGCTTCAGCTTGTAGTATAGAACCCTCATCTGTTTTTAGCCTTTTTTTAGGTCCCTCATGAGCTTATTAAGTTCTCAAAAAGCCTAGCAGTACTAACTCCAAGTTAGTACTGCTGAGCTTCTTTGAGCTTATTCAGCTTATTTGGTGAGCTTAGGTTAAATCCTTTGTGCTCATTAGATTCAGCTATAAGTATATTTTAGCTTATTTACTCTTTTCCTTGCTTATGGTGTCTAAAAAGCCATAAAGAAAAAGCCATTTTTGCCTTTATGTCACATTAAGCTAGCTGTCTGTTTTCAATAAGCTTTTTTTAGCTATATTTACTATTCTCAAAAGTTAGTTTACAAAAATTGTTAAGCTCAAGGAGCTTAACAAGTTTGTTTGAAAAAGTTTTTGTAAAAAAAAAGGGGAGATAAGGGGAAACCCGGGTGAGCAAGACTCGAACCCGGGCCTCTACCCTCAATACACCCCTTTTTATAACCAAGCCTTACCGCTGCGCCCTTGGGACTTCTACGTTAGAGTCCCAAGTGGTTTAGTATTTAACCCCATTTTAGCCCGTTTGGCTATAAGCTCTTTCGAGCTTATTTTCGGCTTATTTATAAGCCGAATTTCGGGCTTCTTATTTTTCTTAGGTAGTATTTAGGATCTAGTATTTTAGGTAAATTTTTCAGAATTTTTAAAAATAGTTTAGTATTTTTTATAATTTAATTTAGTTAAAAGTTTAGAAAATTCATAAAAAATATAAAAATTATCAAAAAAATATTTTTCTTTTTTAGAAAATTTTCTTTAGTCATATACTACGTAGGAAAAATAGAAAAACTTTCGTAGGGTTAATTTTTCAAACTTTTGATTTTTAAAGAACGGGTCTCGGGTACGGATTTTGTCTTGACTCGTTTTTGGGTCAAACGACCTCCGTTTTCAGTCTAGTCTTTTTCATTCTTCATTATTAGTTCCCTAGAGTAGTTTAGAAGTAAAAATTTCTTTGTAGGGTTAATTTTGAAGATTTTAGGTTTTTGACCCCTTGTTCGGGATTCCTGCTCTCGTTTTTCAGCTTAATTTCATAATTTTTAGGTTTTTCTTAATCGTTTTTGTTTGTTATTGTTTAACTTAGCTTTCCACACTCTCAAATCATTTCTCTCATTCAAACTCCAATCTTCCGACTGTATCGATTCTCCAGTCCAGCCTCGTTGGGGATAAACGACCCGGGAACATTCTATACTACTTCTCGGTTTTATTGATTATTGTAGTTTTTTTTAGATTATATATATTTTATTATATATATTATATATATAGTTTGAAAAAAAAAAAAAAAACCAAAAAGTACAAAAATATTTTCATTTTCTTTTTAGTATAATTATCATTTAAAAAATCTAAAAAAAAAAGAAAACCAAAAATATAAAAACATTGTCTTTAATTATCAATAAAATTCACAAATTGGTAAAAATACCAAAATATAATATTCTCAATTGAGGTATTATCATAATAACTTCCGGTGAACTTGTTGGTTCCCAACTCGAACAAAAGATTTAAAAACTTGCCATTTGTGTCGCTTACGACGTACGGCTCACCTCGATTTGATTAACAAACTAAAAGGTGGGTATAAGGAGGGTTGTTCCGAGGAACTACGACCCGAAAGGAGAAATAAGCTTCGCGCTATTCCTACTCCTCCGCTCACCTGTGCGTTTATCTTTTTGAGAGCTACCGTGAAGTAAGTAGATTATTTGGTTTAAGTTGTCTTATCATTTTGTCCGTTAAAATAAATTGTGAATTAATGGAAAACCCAAAAATAATCTTCTTTTTCTTCGTATCATTTAATTCTTTTCTTATCCATCTT
>BQNB010149120.1:0-14985 GCA_026074375.1 Tanacetum coccineum | reverse complement strand
TCCCAATTAGTTAAAACTACAACCCTTAAGGTAAATCCTCTATATGTAAAAACCTGGAGAGCAATCTACCGCCTATTCCCACGCAGCCCCCGATCAAAGAACACTGCAGAATGTAGGTTGAGTTTTCTTGTTGACAACCATAATTTCCATAAACCACCAATAGAAGCTAGTGCAGCAATTGGAAGTATACGATGATCAACAGGAAAAAACATATGGATACACACTTATGTTCCAGTATCAACTTTAAAAGCCTATGCTAGAGGTGGCAAATCTTGCCCATATGGTAATTCATGGGCTCTTTTGGGCACTTTTATAAAAATTAGGGGGCACTTTTTGCCCACCAATTATTATTGATGGGCTCTTATGGGCATGTGTAAAAAATCAAATGGGCACTTTTTGCCCATCTAATGGGCGCTTATGGGCACTTTTTGCCCATCAAATGGGCGCTTATGGGCATATATAAACACTAAATGGGCAACCAGGCGGATCTTCTTTATTTAATTGTTTCTTTTTTGCCCGTCACTTTTTCCAGCTTTCAAGCATGTATTATTATCATTAACTTTTTACGTTTTCGTCATTTTTTGCGTGTTTGTGTTTTTTTACGATTTCGCCTAGTTTTTTACCCTTTTCGCTTGTTTTTTACGCTTTCAATCTATTTCTACGTATTTAGTTGCTATTTTTAACGTTTTAATCCGTTTTTTTACGATTTCGTCTGGGTTTTTACGTTTTCGCCCGTTTTTATACGTTTTCGCCCGTTGTTTTACGTTTTCGCCCGTTTTTTTACGATTTCGTCCGTTTTTTACGATTTCGACTGTTTTTACGATTTCCCCAGTTTTTTTACGTTTTCGCCTGTTTTTTTACGATTTCGTCTGTTTTTTTTACGATTTCGTCAGTTTTTTTACGTTTTCGTCGGTTTTTATCCTCATTTTTGGCAGTTTTTTACAGATTTTTCGCCCATCAAATGGGCGCTTATGGGCATATATAAACACTAAATGGGCAACTAGGCGGATCTTCTTAATTTAATTGTTTCTTTTTAGCCCGTCAATTTTTTCAGCTTTTAAGCGTGTATTATTATCTTTAATTTTTTTACGTTTTCGTCCTTTTTTGCGTGTTCGTGTTTTTTTACGATTTCACCTAGTTTTTTACATTTTCGCTTGTTTTTTACGCTTTCATCCATTTTTTTACGTTTTAATCCGTTTTTTACGATTTCGTCTGGGTTTTTACGTTTTCGAGCGTTTTTTTACGTTTTCGCCCTATTTTTTACGTTTTCGCCCGTTTTTTACGTTTTCTAACATTTTTTACGTTTTCGCCTGTTTTTTTACGCTTTCATCCATTTTTTTACTTTTTAATCCGTTTTTTTACGATTTCGTCTGGGTTTTTCCGTTTTCGCCCGTTTTTTTACGTTTTCGCCCGTTTTTTACGTTTTCGCACGTTTTTTTACGATTTCGTCTTTTTTTTACGATTTCGTCTGTTTTTTACGATTTCGCTAGTTTTTTACGTTTTCGCACGTTTTTTTACGATTTCGTCTGTTTTTTTACGTTTTCGTCTGTTTTTTAACGTTTTCGTCAATTTTTGTTACGTTTTCGTTTTTTACGATTTCGTCAGTTTTTTTACGTTTTAGCCCATTTTTTCCCGATTCCGTCTGTTTTTTACGTTACAAAAAAAACAACCGAAATCGTAAAAAACGGACGAAATCGTAAAACACAGACGAAAACGTAAAAAACGAACGAAATCATAACAAAACTAACGAAATCGTAAAAAAGGGCAAAATCTTAAAAAATTGACGAAAACGTAAAAAACGGGCGAAAACGTAAAAAAAGGACGAAAACGTAAAAAAACTGACAATGTAGTAAAAAAAACTGACGAAATCGTAAGAAAACATACGAAAACGTAAAAAAATAGACGAAGTTGTAAAAAAACCTACGGAATCGTAAAAAACAGGCGAAATCGTAAAAAAACTGACGAAATCGTAAAAAACGGGCGAAATCGTAAAAAACGAGCGAAATCGTAAAAAAAACTGACGAAATCAAAATGACAAAAACGTAAAAAACAGACGAAATCGTAAAAAAATAGACGAAAACGTAAGAAACGGAAGAAATCGTAAAAAACTGACGAAAACGTAAAAAAACAGACGAAATCGTAAAAAAACAGACGAAATCGTAAAAAAACAGACGAAATCGTAAAAAAACAGACGAAAACGTAAAAAACGGAAGAACTCGTAAAAAAACTGACGAAAACGTAAAAAAACTGACGAAAACGTAAAAAAAAGACGAAATCGTAAAAAAAAAGACGAAATCGTAAAAAAACAGACGAAATCGTAAAAAACGGGCGAAAATGTAAAAAAACTGACGAGCCCGTAAAAAACCTGACGAAAACGTAAAAAAACAGACGAAAACGTAAAAAAACTGATGAAATCGTAAAAAAACAGACGAAATCGTAAAAAAAGACGAAATCGTTAAAAAAGGGCGAAAACGTAAAAATCGGACGAAAACGTAAAAAACGGGAGAAATCGTAAAAAAACTGACGAAATCGTAAAAAAACGGGCGAAATCGTAAAAATACGGACTGAATCGTAAAAAACGGACGAAAACGTAAAAAACGAACGAAATTGTAATAAAACTGACGAAATCGTAAAAAAACGGGCGAAATCGTAAAAAAACGGACGAAAACGTAAAAAAAGTGACGAAATCGTAAAAAAACATACGAAAACGTAAAAAACTGACGAAATAGTAAAAAAACGGACGAAATCGTTTAAAAACGGGAGAAATCGTAAAAAAACGGGTGAAATCGTAAAAAAACGGGCGAAAATGTAAAAAGCATAAAATAAATAAGATTCGCCCAGAAGCCCATTTATCCCATAAGTGCCCGTTTGGCCCTTGCCCGTTTTGGCCCGTGCCCGTTTTAGCCCGTTTTGCCCGGTGCCCGTGCCCGCCCACCCGCCCATTTTGCCACCTCATTACGAATTTCACTTGGCAAATAGAATCAGTACAACATTAACATCTAAGAGCTTATTGATCCATATGGGGTATAAACTAAATGCATTTGTAACAACAATAGTTCTTCTAATAACATGCTCATATATCAATATATCATAAGTTGATGCCTAAATATATGGTAGTAAATAGTTATTCAACATCCCCCTCATCACTTGGTGTATTCATCCCCTCAACCGCGGGAGATGGTGCACCCGTTGGTAGAACATTTGGAGTTTGAGCATTTGGTGTGTCCATAAACGGCCCCTCAACCGCGGGGGATGGTGCACCCATTGGTAGAGTGTGTGGAGCAGGAGCAACCGGTCCCTTAGAAGTTGAGATCGGTTTGTTTGTAAATGGTGGAGGAGGTGTCAATGATAATCGACCACAATTCAATTGAAGAACTTGAGAGAAAAATGGATTAAAAGGAAACAACATAGACCAACATCCGGAAGTTATTTTATTGGCAGCTTTGCAACAAGATGGCCCGATGCTAAGAACAATTCGGCCACTTTGAGCAGCCCTTAGAAGTTCACCGTTACAAAACCCGAGATGAAACATTGCATCATAACATTCCACCAACGTCTTCAAAGGCCTAGGAGAACTAGATGATGATCTTCGGGCTAGCCCTTGTGAGATTAAACATACCAAACAAAAGATAAAGAAGACTAAGAGAACCCTTTTCGAAACCATTTTGAAATCGACTTGTTATCACATTTTGAGTCTAAGCAGTGTTTCATTTATATAGTAGAACTTTCAGCAATTAACCATTTGAAATTATGAGTTGACCATCTGCTACATTAAAATCCATAATTTATAAGTACTAAAAATACTATTACGTTTTATCAAAATATTACCATTTTGAACAAATTATATATTATATATTATATATATATACTATTATTTGGGAATAAATTAGTAGTTTTGACGTACTAGTTGATACAGGTCAGGCCCATTGGCTCTCACTTTTGGGTCGGCATTTGACTTTTTTTTTGTTTTTGTTTTTCTTTAATTAGGCAACTTGAAAAAAAATTTGTTCGGCACAAAATAGGAAACAAAATTACAAAAGTACTTATTTATTTATATATATATATACTATGAATGAGTTAAAACTACGTCGTTTTGACGTAGTTGCTACAGTAACCGGCCCATTGGGCTCCCACTTTGGGCCGGCCCATTTGACAAATATTTTTTTTGGTTTTTCATATACTATGAATGAGTTAAAACTACGTCGTTTTGACGTAGTTGCTACAGTAACCGGCCCATTGGGCTCCCACTTTGGGCCGGCCCATTTGACAATTTTTTTTGTTTTTGTTTTTCTTTAACTTGACAACTTTAAAAAAAATTACTCGGCACAAAATAGGAAACAAAATTACAAAAGTACTTATTTATTCAGATCAAAAAATATCCGCGACATGAGACCAAACACATAAGCCCATATAAAAAAAACAAACTATTAAACATGAGACCGAAAAAATAAACCCGCACAAATTAATATAAAAAAAATTGCTCGGCACAAAATAGGAAAAAATATTACAAAAGTACTGATTTATTCAGATCAAAAATACCCACGAATGTACGTCCCTAACACGTTAATCCCATATAAAAAACAAACTATTAACAAGCAGAGGAAAAATAAAACCCGCACAAATAAAAAATAAAAAAATTTAACGTTTTTCTCGCATCAATTAATGCCACGCATCAACGCGTGAACAATCATGCTTAACACATATTTACCCAAATCTCATAAAATTATATTAAAAAAAAACCCAAATAGCCAAAAAAACAAACCTTTAAACATGAGGCCCAACAAATAAGCCCATATAAGAAAAGCAAGAAGTATTAAACATGAGACCGAAAAAATAAAGTAGCAAAAAAAAAATTTAACGCTCCGCAGCAAATATTACCATTTTGAACAAATTTATTATTCAAATGTCATAAATTCATATGCATTCTAAGAAATTTGAAGGTCAAAGATAGTAAAGTATTGCATTCACATTATTTGTCAAATTGGAAAATTATTATGTAATATAGTTACTGTTTGCATTTACTCAAAGTATAAGATACATAAACTGATGTATATTTATATAACTAGCTTACAAACCCATGAAATGACGGAGATTTTTAAAGAAATTATTCATTAAAGAGTTACGTGCGTGAATAAATTAACAAACAACAACGATCACAAATAGATTTCATTATTTTATGAATTGAATAATAAGTAATATATTTGATATATACAATTAATAATTTGGTTTTATCTCTATTAAAATGATAAACCTGCATGTATCGTCTTATCCAACTGATAGATAACCTTAAAGAGGCAAGGTACGAAGTCAATGTCAAATACTCGAGTAACCAATGTTCATTTTGTGAACACCTAAAAGTTAAAAAAAATTAAATTGAAAGAAAGTTGTTGATAAGAGTATATGTAAAGTTAAGAAATGATATAAAACATGCCATTTATATAGTTGTACATACATGTTAAACATTGATCATAGATAGTGAATTACTTCTTTGTAGACACGTTTGTAGTACTTTTCGAGATATTAGATCAGTGGATGGGTTTTGTGTTCGTTTTTTGGGTTGGGTCAGGAGGTCGGCATCCGTTGATATACTTTTTCCTGAGTGATTGCCCTAATGTGGCTATACGTTTGTTAGATTCGAATGACGCACTTTTTACATGGATTGCTGGTTATCACATTTGTATTTCTTAGATTCTTGCAGGGTCGCAAGGTTAGAATAATATTTGTGAGTCGTTATCTCTAAAGTTAAGGCCGTTTCGTGGATTTCGGTGATCCGGTGCCATGACTACACGGAGGCCCCACTTAATACCAAAAGTAAAAAATATAAGTAAAAATATCCAATGATAATACGTAAGAAGTATTACCAAGGTTCCAAAAACATTAAAACAATGATACTAAAAGAAACGTTTAACCGAGTTAAAAGCATGAAAATAAACTATTTAAATAGTGTGATTCTTCTAGCATTCTTATTTGCAAAGTTGTTGATTAGATCATCATAGTTAATACTCTCTAACATGTCATTCTCAATAGCTATTAGTGCTAATCCATTTTGATTTTTAAAACACATCGAAATAATAACAACTAATACCTTTTATTACGGAGTGTATAATACTAAAACATAACATCTAACATTACGTACATTGTGTTTGTGTTAGATCAAAAGAAGTAAAATACCTAATCTAAATAATAAGTAGCTAAACAATTAACAATTAAACTTGGAACATAAAAAATTAAAAGGTTATGCTCTAAAAAGCAAAAAACTTAATAAAATGTCAAAATAACAAGTTTGAAACATTACCGATTAATGGCAAATCTTGCGATCGATTGTAAAAACTAAAAACATATTGCCGCAACCAGGGGCAACACTAATATCAATATAATGAATTTAACACTAAAATTAAATATCAAAGCTGACATAGACACTAATCATCATATATGACATAACACAATCATATAGATTTAACACAACATCATATATGAATTTAACGTAAAATCTAAATATCATATATGATTCTCAGGCATTTTTAATGAGAAAAAGTCGACAAAAACTGGGTTGGGAAAAAAAACGGAATTTTTTTTTGTCGAAAGTATATCAAAGTGAGAAAACGTGAAAAAAAACGTGGAAAAAAGTGAAAAAACAGTGAAAAAATGTGAAAAAAACGTGAAAAAAAGTGAAAAAGTGAAAAAAACTTGAAATTTTTTTTTTTCGAAAGTATATCAAAGTGGATATCTATAGAAAGATAATTAAATGCTCATCGTGATGGTATATTTTTTTTCGCTTGACGATTAATGGTTTGAGAGAGTATAAGATTTGAAAAAAAAAGGTTGAAAATAATTTGTTAAGGTTTAAGTCTATCATAGATTAAGAATGGAAGATGAAGGGGAGGGGTTGGGGGGGGGGGGGGGGGGGGGGGGGGGGGGGGGGGGGGGGGGATGAGTTTGTGGATTGGGAATTGGTCCCCCTAGCATCCACAAAAACTTTGTATCCAAATGAACTATAATCATAATATTTTACATATATATATATATATATATATATATATATATATATATATATATAATATTAAAAATTAAAAAAAAATAAAATAAAATATATATATTATAATATATATATAATATATATAATATATATATATAATATATATATATATATATTATAACATATAAGTAGGGTGAGTAGGGATCCAATGAGAAGTAAATTAAAATAAGAAGTGACTAAAACCACACATTTGAGATGCAACGACTTGCATTAAATGCATTTCTATTCATTTAGATGCATCATTTAGAGTTTCGAAAGTTAATTTGATGTGTAGATGGTGCAAATTGATTTTCATGATTTCAACACATGTAGAGGAACAAAAAACAAGAGAAGTCATGAAATGCATCTAATATACGTAATGCATCTAAATAAAAGCTAGAACACACATTATGATGTATTATAATGCATCTAAGATTATATAGATGCATCTAATTTAAGTCGGTGCATCTCGGATACGCGGTTATAGTTACTTCTTATCCTTCTTATTTTAAGAATACTTCTTATTTTAAAAATCAAAGGTATGGATTGGTTCTCGCAGTTCTGTACATTTATTTGGTTCTGAAAAGAACCTCACACTATATATATATATATATATTGCTACTGGTTACGAGTAAAATTGACACAATATTCGTGATAAGGATAAAAGATTTATTTTTTAAAAAAAGTTATCAAAAAAATTTCTGAAAAAATTCTACAAGATCGTGTAGTTGGTGCATGAAAACGTTGTGTAAAGGTTAAGTTTTTCTAAAATGGATAGTTTTGCCGAAAAAAATTTCATTTAAAAAAAAAAACGTTTGCTTGCATTTAAATCGGTTTTTTGTGCATCAAAATTCGTTTTTTTTGTACCCAACTTTCTTTGGACTTTTGCATCAAAATTTTATTGCGCATCCAGACTATATCAAGTCGAGAAAATTTGTGCATTTAAATTTTTTTTTGTGCAATCAAAATCTTTTTTTGCGCATTAAAAAAAACGTATAAAAACTCAAAAATTAGAAGAAAAACTTCTTTACAAATGGTTTTTATGCACCAACATAACTGATTTAATGGAATTTTTTGGATTTTTCGAGAACTTTTTTAAAAAAAGTTTTCTTTTTATCCTTCTCACAAATATTTGTCTTTTTATTTTAACATTCCTCTATATATATATATATATATATATATATATATATATATATATATATATATATATATATATATATATATATATATATTAGGGATCCAGTAAGAAGTAAATTAAAATAAGAAGTGGTGAGAAGTGACTAAAATCACACATTTAAGATGCAACGACTTTCATTAGATGCATTTCTATTCATCTAGTTGCACCATTTTGAGTTTCGAAAGTTAATTTAATGTGTAGATAGTGCAAATTGATTTTCATGATTTTGGCACATGTAGAGGACAAAAAAGAAGAGAAATCATGAAATGCATCTAATATACGTATATGCATCTAATTAAAAGCTAGAAAATACATTATGATGCATTATAATGCATCTAAGATTATAGAGATGCATCTAATTTAAGTCGGTGCATCTCGGATATGCGGTTATAGTTAATTCTTATCCTTCTTATTTTAAGAAAACTTCTCATTTGATCTTAACTCTCTATATATATAAAAAACCAATATAATCTTTTGTCTACACATATAAAAACGAGTTGCAAGTTGTGACAGATAATTTTGTAAGTTTAGCAACTAAAATTTTTTAATTGAATTTTTACTTCTCGATATAAAACACTGTGTAAACTTTATTTTATTTTATTTTGGTTACGTGAGTTTCCGACTCAACTTTTCGAGTCGACTAATCACAAGGCAAATACTTTTTTGGATAGCACGAAGTCGGTGTAAGTGAATCTCATGGCCATAAAATGATTAATTTTCTCCCCATTTGATTCGAACCCTTAACTTTCACTTTAGAAGGTTGAACTCGAACCCTTGACCTCCCCGATTAAAATAAACCAAAAGGTAAACATAATCCCTACGCGTTTGGACTAAACCCATTCTAAATATTTTGATTCGAACTCATCTTTTTTGTCTATTTTCAAGAGAAACCTGTGAGTGAACTTAACCCAAAAATTTTAAGTAGAACCAGATGGTATACATCAATATAAACTATTATTCGATGATGACGTATAATATGTATAACAGGTTTTTGGGCCTGAACTACATAAAGTCATGTATGGGCCTAAGCCCAGTAAAACAATCGAAAGACACAATAGACCAAAACTAAGCCCAGGCCAAATTGGCCACGGTCCGGAAGCAGCAAGACGGACGAGAGGCTTTCAAAGGACACTTCCGCAACGCAGCAGAAGTCCGCAAGGCAAGCCCAAGTCCGCAAGTCACGATTATAAGCGAATCCTTTCCTGACGAGGGTCCCACTTCGGCCCACTAACAAAAATAAGTAAAATATTAGGAAATTGGGCTCACCCTATAAAAAGGGGTACTCTAACACCCCACAAGGTATGATTTTCTGATCACATTTTACACACACATACTCTGACATTCTCTGACAAAACATGAATACTTACTTTCATGCTGGAGTCCAATCGTGGGGTCCGTCCCTACGATAAGACTAATGATTTACTTCTTATTGTGCAGGAAATCACCCAATCACTTGGTTTAGTACAAGATCTCATTCATTGGCCCAACCCAATAACCATCCCAGATCCACGCATCCAGTCCATAACATTTTTTGTATTAACAAGTTGGTGTCATCTGTGAGACCGCGAATACAATCGCGTTTCCTAAAATACTCGCCATGAACACTAACAAACAAACTCCCCTTAGCCAGCCCATGTTCGTCGTGAGGAATATGCTAGGGAAGGATCAAGTTCCGCAAGATTCAGGCAGGCCTATTTCAGATAAAGCCCTGCGAGAATACTGCGACAAGAACTACCATCAGATTCTACTAATCATAGCTGAAAAACTGCACCAAGAAGGTGCAGCAAGAAAAGCACAAAGCAGTAAAAGCTCGTCTCAACTTTGAGGAGGCCTCATAACATTCCTAGTCAGGAACACCAATCAATAGAAGGGATCTCAAGGAAAGGCTCGGACCAAGGCATGTCCGCAGCAGGTCCGAGAGTCCTGAGCCAAGGTGTGGCCGCTTTGAGTCACCAAGGAAAAAGGGTCCGAAAAGGAAAACGTGTTCAAAAGGTTGGAGAAGGGTGTATTCCACAGGCTCGGAGACAAGGGGAAGTGTGTATCCGTGCACTCAAACGATTTAAGGTGTCGGCCATACCACAGTAGCCGTAGAGACACTGAAAGTTTCTACCAAAGTTCTCGTTCAAGAGCAACGAAATTTGCTTCCGAGAGACATTGTAACAAAAGGGCATCCTCGAGAAGAACGGAGGAGTTGTCAGAAAGTGAAGGTAGCGCGGGAGGTCATTGGAAGTCAAAATCGAAGAGGCAAAATTCGAACATTGAGGAAGATCTATCGCAACCATGGGTATGTGAAGAAACAGATACTTTCACCCCTCAGATCAGCTACTTTGACTTTCCAAAAACATGAATGCCTAGTCACATCAAGACATACGACGGAAGCAAATATCCAAAAGACAACTTAAAGATCTTCCAGGAGGCTGCTAAGACGGAACGCTGGGCAACGCCAACGTGGTGTCACATGTTCAATTCTACACTTACTAGAAACGCAAAAGTGTGGTTTGATGACCTTCCCCAAGAATCAATTGATAGTTATGATGACTTAAAGAAAGCATTTTTAGAAAACTACCTTCGGCAGAAGAAATGCATTAAAGACCCAGTCGAAATCCACAACATCCGGAAGAGAGACGGGGAATCTAAGAAAGAATTCGTGCGGAGGTACAAGCTTGAATGCAGGGATGTGAAAGGAGCTCCAGAATGCATGAAAATCTCTGGATTTATGCACAGAATCACCAATCCTGATCTAATCAAACGACTACATGACAAAATTCCTAAGTCAGTAGACGAAATGATGAGGGTAACTACAACATTCCTCCGAGGAGAGCTGGCGGCCTCTAACCGTGAACGGAAGAAGTCATTCCCGTTATGAAAACAGCAAGAAGCCGGACAAAAGAAAAACTTCGATAAGGGGGCTTCCAAAATTAACAAAGACCGGAGCAGAAGCAGGACAGGTTCACTCTTCTTACAAAAACACCAAAAGAAATTCTGGCTCTAGACAAAGGGAATTTTAAGCCCCCTCTGCCAATGACAACCCCAATAGAAAAAAGAAACGCTAGCAAATTCTGCGAGTTTCATGGGGAAGTGGTGTAACACCCTCTTATTTGACATATAGCAGCGGAAGCTAATTTGGGGTATTACTTCATGAATCAACAGTCATAATCATAGAAAACGACTTAAAAGAGATGTTTTGGAAAATTTAGTTATCATTTAATAATATATCAGAGTTTTACAAAAGAGGTCCCAAAGTACATTGAAAACATAAAGTTTGAATGATAACAAGTTGGACGTCCTCAAGTCCAATGCCAACTTTATCAATGTTTATGTCAAGTAAATATTCTAATATGTCAAGTAATATGTTCTAAAATCCATACATTATCTATTTAACGCACTTTCAATAATATTATTACAAAACGGATTTCATACGTTAACGTTTATATCAAAACCCCGATTTCATGTAAAGTTTACATACAATACAAATGTACAAGCTTATAAGACAAGTGTACAAGTTATCTATGTATAATATTTGAATCTAATTCCCTCCTAAACCCTAGTACAACTCATTTGAGCTTATTGTACAATTTGACAAAGCATAGAATACAAACTAGCTCATTTCCTCTATTTTCTTAAAAATTTCATACCACCTCTTTAGCACTAAGTACAAGCACTCTAATGCATCATATTTAAACATTCTTTCCCTCCATTTCAGCCCTTACTCGTCCCAAAAACTAAAACCCTAATGAACCTGTCACCCCCTAACTAGCTCGAACCAAGTTTAAACCAAGCAAGCACCCTTCTCCGTGATTCACCACCTTGCTAAGCACCTCCATCACACCTTGTCACCACCCAAGCACCCTAGCACCTTTGTCACACTCTTGCTCACCAAATAAAACCTCCATGTCACCTTTCTTGTTAACCGAACTATCACCACAACCCTTGTAAAACACAAAAATTCGAATTTTATTTCATATTGGTAATTTTGAATATAACCTAAAGTTTATTAATAAGCATTTGAAATTAAAACCTTAGGTTATAAATATTTGTAAATATTAAGGATATAACATAAGATGTATTATTAATAAAAAAATATATAAATTCCTAAATTAAATGTATAAATCCGCCCCTCCCTCCTAATTAATAAGAAAATATTTTTGATTTTTGGTTATTTAGGTTTATTTACCTTCCTTTCTTGTTTAAAACCTATTTTAAGTATTAAGAGTAAAAAGGTTTTAGTAAATATTTGTGTAAACTTCAAAATGGAAGAAAATATTTTTGTCCCCCCTCCTCTTTGAGTGTAACCGGCCATATATGGTGTATAAACACACCATATCTTTTATTTTGTTAGCTACATATATTTTAGGAATGAAGTGTGGATAATGTGTAATCTTTCTAAAAGAATAAAAAGATTTTGTCCCATTCCTTTCTATCCTTTATAACCGGCCCCTCTCTCCCCATTCTCCATAATTCTCTCAAAAACTTCACTCCCAAAAATCTTGTGTAATTATCTCTCGAAATTGCAAGAAGAAGTTGGTGGTTCGGGTAGAGTTTTTCAAGCCTTGGTGTTCTTGTATGATCCTTGATTTTGGTGTTTGTTCTTGTTCTCATTTTAGTCTCCATAGGTAATTCTTGATTTTGTTTCACTCTTATTGTCACCATGATTACATATACAAAAATTTTCATAAAATCCTAAAAGGTTGTAAGAAAGAATGTGTTTATGTTCTTGTCAATTTCTCTAGGGTTTAATCTAATTAAAATGGTTAAATTACATGTTATGAAACCCTAGATATCATTAATGGTGTAATTAATAAGAAACTACAAGATTAGAAACCCTAGGGTTGGTTTTAATGGGTGTTAATTAAGGTTTTCATGGCTAATAATATTAGGCAGAATTTTAGGTCATGTTTAACGGGGTGTATCTTAATAATAAAAATTGATTTTAATATGATTCTTGAGCCTAAGACTAAATTCAATGAGGCTAGTTTCTGGAAAAGTTGGTCTCATAATTTTTCAAGGTCAGGAAGGTTGGTTTTTAGCCTTTAAAAGATAAGTGTCAAAACTAGAAAGTCAGTCCGAAACATTCAGTTGTAGTATTTGATTTTTATTTCTCAAACCATAACGAGTTAGCCTTTGAAATTTACAAGGTTTAATATTCATGATATTAGCTACATCCACAATTTTTTTCAGAATTGTTTGAATTGTCTAAGTATGGTAAATACGTGTCAACGTTTTAAAGGTTCTGCCAGATCAAATTCGAGTCTGTTTTGGTTAACAAGGGTCAAAGGGATACTTAAACATGGAAATAAATTAAACCAATGATCATGAGTGTATCATACATGTGTGGGAACCTTTGTGATTTTTGTTGTAAATTTAGAAGATGTTTTTATGGATCATTTATGTATGAAAACTTACCTTAAATAAGTAGTTAAATCCGAAATTTTAGGAAACCTTAATTAAGTCAAGTAAACTCTATATTTAGTAAGATCAAGTAATAAACTTATGAAATAAGATAGATAATAATATGTAATCATGGATTTATATAGATCCGGTATCGAGGGTGTGATCCTTTGTCTTCGTGTTCTTTCTCTCTGTTGCTTGTTGGTTAAGGTACAGATATTCCGTCCTTTTAAGGACACTTCATTCTCATTTGTTTGGCTACTTGATCCATTTGATATTCGTTTGAATTTCCTTTAATTTGCTATCCGTAATCATGACTCTTGTGATATTGACAATCCGTTTGATTTCGATATTCGTTTGTATGAATTTGTTGGTTCTTGTTTAGAATATGCTACTAGATTCGTTTTCGAATTTGGATTATTTGAAACTTGTTCACTTATATCTTTACTTAGTCTTGCCCGAACTATTTGTATCTAGTCATGGAGGTACCATGACCATGTCATTGACGCACCAATGGCATGACACTATCTGTGGCGGTGTGATTAGTCCACGACGTTCCCTTTTGTATGTGCACTTATTATAATTTGATATGTTCGTACACTCGCCATAGTGCTTATGTATATGGATATGACTTTGTTTTGCAGGGTGCGTATAGATGCATCCTATGTACTTTGTTCTGTTCAGTTCAGGTGAATGGTTGTGTGTGTAATACACCCCATTTCACATTTGGTAAGGTACATCTATATGATATGATACAATGTATGTTGGATTATTTAGTCTAAGCGTGTGGCATGCTTTAGACTTTTGTTTCGAGCTCGTGGGCACTCCTTTGTTATCCTAAATTCTTAATTATCGCTTTATATTTCGTAAGACATTTGTTTAGTAGATTCTCGTGATCCGTTTCGTTCATTCCTTCGTTTTATTACCGTTATTATTATTATATATGTTCACTGAGCGTTAGCTCAGCCGCGTTTCTTTTTCTTGTGGCAAGTACTAGCGGGAAGCTGGGATATGAGTGTTGAGAGTAGGAGCTTTTAGAGGACCCACATTTAAAAGAACATTTTTTATTTGGATTTATGGTTTAAGACCTTTCCTTTTGAAGATTTCTTCCATTTAGACTTTGTTGGAATTTAATACTGTTGGAAGTCATTTTATTTTATGACTTGGTATTTTGATTAATAAAGTCTTCCGCTTGCGTTTATATGTTCTGATATGACACCATAACGTGATGCCTTGTCTCTTTATCGGAGCGGGGTGTTACAATCATTCAATATGTCTATGTGTTGTTTGATTCTTTGTTCTTGATTTATTCTTAACATGCTCGGATAAGCCTATTATTGTGTTTATTTATGATTGTATGAAACCTAGAATGTAGATCTTAGTGATGTTGCCTCTTGTGATGGAT